>SJXQ01009150.1:78975-115603 GCA_006408695.1 Aepyceros melampus
TTGTTGGAAGAGGGTGTTTGCTATGACCAGTGCATTTTCTTGGCAAAACTCTATTAGTCTTTGGCCTGCTTCATTCCGCATTCCAAGGCCAAATTTGCCTGTTACTCCAGGTGTTTCTTGACTTCCTACTTTTGCATTCCAGTCCCCTATAATGAAAAGGACATCTTTTTTGGGTGTTAGTTCTAAAAGATCTTGTAGGTCTTCATAAAACCGTTCAACTTCAGCTTCTTCAGCATTACTCATTGGGGCATAGATTTGGATATCACTTATTATTTAGGTTAAACTCAATATGTAGAAGTTGAATGTATGAGCAAGTAGTATGTTTTTCCATTGTTCCTAATAATGATATTTTGCTTAAAGTTTAGCTTTCTAAAAAGAATGAAACAAGTTTCATTTTAGAACACATTACTTAAAAAACAGTTATTAGAAATATAGATGAAGTTGTTAAAATGTTCATGAACCTAAGACTCCTGGGAGAGTATGATCTATATTCCTTCTATTTTCTCATGGACTTCCTATGCTGCCTTCAGTTCAGTTCAGTTCAATTGAGTTGCTCAGTCGTGTCTGACTCTTAGCGACGCCATGAATCTCAGCACACCAGGCTCCCTGTCCATCACCAGCTCCTAGAGTTCACTCAGACCCACGTCCATCGAGTCAGTGATGCTATCCAGCCATCTCATCCTCCATCGTCCCCTTCTCCTCCTGCCTCCAATCCCTCCCAGCATCAGGGTCTTTTCCAATGAGTCAACTCTTCACATGATGTGACCAAAGTACTGGAGTTTCAGCTTTAGCATCATTCCTTCCAAAGAACTTCCAGGGCTGACCTCCTTCAGAATGGACTGGTTGGATGTCCTTGCAGTCCGAGGGACTCTCAAGAGTCTTCTCCAACACCACAGTTCAAAAGCACCAATTCTTTGGTGCTCAGCTTTCTTCACAGTCCAATTCTCACGTCCGTACATGACCACTGGAAAAATCATAGCCTTGACTAGACGGACTTTTGTTGACAAAGTAATGTTTCTGCTTTGAATATGCCATCTAGGTTGGTCATAACTTTCCTTCCAAGGAGGAAGCGTCTTTTAATTTCATGGCTGCAATTACCATCTACAGTGATTTTGGAGCCCAGAATAATAAAGTCTGACACTGTTTCCCCTTCTATTTCCATAAAGTAATGGGACCAGATGCCATGATCTTCGTTTTCTGAATGTTGAGATTTGAATATGCTATCTAGGTTGGTCATAACTTTCCTTCCAAGGAGGAAGCGTCTTTTAATTTCATGGCTGCAATTACCATCTACAGTGATTTTGGAGCCCAGAATAATAAAGTCTGACACTGTTTCCCCTTCTATTTCCATAAAGTAATGGGACCAGATGCCATGATCTTCGTTTTCTGAATGTTGAGTTTTAAGCCAACTTTTTCATTCTCCTTTTTCACCTTCATCAAGAGGCTTTTTAGTTACTCTTCACTTTCTGCCATGAGAGTGGTGTCATCTGCGTATCTGAGGTTATCGATATTTCTTTTGGCAATCTTGATTCCAGATTGTATGCTGCCTTACATTGCAGCTACTAGTCACCTAACTTTTGCTGCAATGATTTTAATGATTCAAGCCAAAATAAAATGTGTGTATGCTCACTTATTTTGTTTGAAAATAAAATTCTAGGACAATTAATTAAAATTTCCTCACTTTAAAAGAAATAAGTATAACTATTCACTCAAACTGTAATTAACGCACAGAGAACATTTTATTGTGAAAAGTTTAAATGTATATAATGATAACCCACCCCAATATTCTTACCTGGAAAATTCTGTGGAGAGAAGAGCTGAGCAGGCTACAGTCCATGGAGTTGTAAGGAGTTGGACACGACTGAGTGATTAACACACACACACAATGACTATTATTAACATCAATATGTGTGTGAGTTTTATTAATTTTCACCTATGTTTTACTGGCATATACACAAAATCATATAGGGGAAAATTATATATAGCCAAGTCAGGAAGCAATGGTTAGAACTGGACATGGAACAATAGACTTGTTCCAAATAGGCAAAGGAGTACGTCAATGCTGTATATTGTCACCCTGCTTATTTAACTTATATACAGAGTACATCATGAGAAATGCTGGGCTGGAAGAAGCACAAGCTGGAATCAAGATTGCTGGGAGAAATATCATAACCTCAGATATGCAGATGACACTACCCTTATGGAAGAAAGTGAAGAGGAGTTAAAAAGCCTCTTGATGAAAGTGAAAGAAGAGAGTGAAAAAGTTGGCTTAAAGCTCAACATTCAGAAAATGAAGATCATGGCATCTGGTCCCATTACTTTATGGAAATAGATGGGGAAACAGTGGAAACAGTGTCACACTTTATTTTTGGGGGCTCCAAAATCACTGCAGATGGTGATTGCAGCCATGAAATTAAAAGACGCTTACTCCTTGGAAGGAAAGTTATGACCAACCTAGATAGCATATTCAAAAGCAGAGACATTACTTTGCTGACTAAGGTCCGTCTAGTCAAGGCTATGATTTTTTCAATGGTCATGTATGGATGTGAGAATTGGACCATGAAGAAAGCTGAGTGCCGAAGAATTGATGCTTTTGAACTGTGGTGTTGGAGAAGACTCTTGAGAGTCCCTTGGACTACAAGAAGATCCATCCAGGCCCTTCTAAATAAAGTCAGCTCTGGGTGTTCTTTGGGAGGACTGATGCTAAAGCTGAAAGTCCAATACTTTGGCCACATCATGCGAAGAGTTGACTCATTGGAAAACACCCTGATGCTGGGAGGGATTGGGGGCAGGAGGAGAAGGGGACAACAGAGGATGAGATGGCTGGATGGCATCAACGACTCAATGGACATAAGTCTAAGTAAACTCTAGGAGTTGGTGATGGACAGGGAGGCCTAGAGTGCTGCAATTCATGGGTTCTCAATCAGACATGACTGAGTGACTGAACTGAACTGAAGGATCTTGGAGTCTTATTCAATATAACCTAAAAATTAGATATATTTTCAAATCACTTAAACAGGTATTAATAATAGTAATCAACTCCTCCTAAGTCACTTCAGTTGTGTTAGACTCTGCAACCCCATGGACTGTAACTCACTAGGCTTCTCTATCTGAGGGATTCTCCAGGCAAGAATACTGGAGTGGATTGCCATTTCCTTCTCCAATAGTAATGAAACTTAACATACATTGAGTACCTGCTATATGCTAGACACTTGTTCCTAGCACTCTATGCATAGTAACTCACTTAAACCCTGTTGCTGTTATTATTCCTATTTTACAGAGAAGGAAACTGAGGCACAAGGGGATTTATTAACTTGCTTAAGTGTATATAGCTTTTAAGTGGTAGACCTGGGATATAATCTGGCATATGATCTAGGCACTCTGCTATAGAACACATACTCTTAATCATAACATACATTACTTGGAGGTAGTTAAATTTACAGTAGTCCATCATTAGTACATGCTAATAGTTCAGTTTTTAAATTCTTAGGGATGACTGTGGCTTTGTAGTAAAGCCTGAAATCAGGCAGGTTGATTCCTCCAGTTCCATTCTTCTTTCTCAAGATGGCTTTGGCTATTCGAGGTTTTTTGTGTTTCCATACAAATTGTGAAATTATTTGTTCTAGCTCTGTGAAAAATACCGCTGGTATCTTGATAGGAATTGCATTGANGGGCTCCAAAATCACTGCAGATGGTGACTGCAGCCATGAAATTAAAAGGCGCTTACTCCTTGGAAGAAAAGTTATGACCAACCTAGATAGTATATTCAAAAGCAGAGACATTACTTTGCCGACTAAGGTCCGTCTAGTCAAGGCTATGGTTTTTCCTGTGGTCATGTATGGATGTGAGAGTTGGACTGTGAAGAAGGCTGAGCGCAGAAGAATTGATGCTTTTGAACTGTGGTGTTGGAGAAGACTCTTGAGAGTCCCTTGGACTGCAAGGAGATCCAACCAGTCCATTCTGAAGGAGATCAACCCTGGGATTTCTTTGGAAGGAATGATGCTAAAGCTGAAGCTCCAGTACTTTGGCCACCTCATGCGAAGAGTTGACTCATTGGAAAAGACCCTGATGCTGGGAGGGATTGGGGGCAGGAGGAGAAGGGGACGACAGAGGATGAGATGGCTGGATGGCATCACAGACTCAATGGACGTGAGTCTGAGTAAACTCCGGGAGTTGGTGATGGACAGGGAGGCCTGGTGTGCTGTGATTCATGGGGTCGCAAAGAGTCGGACACGACTGAGTGAGTGAACTGAACTGAACTGAACTTCTATGTACACTTTATCACCTATATGTGTGCTGTGTGCTAGGTGGCTTCGGTCATGTCTTACTCTTTGCAACCCAATGGACTGTAGCCCACCAGGCTCCTTGTCCAAGGAAAGAATATTGGAGTGGTTGCCATGCCCTCCTCGAGAGGATCTTCCTGATCCAGGGATTAAACCCATGTCTCTTACATCTCCTGCATTGGCAGGCAGGTTCTTTATCACTAGTGCCACCTGGGAAATCCTTACCACCTATGTGTATTTCCCTAAATAATATAGTATAGTTTTGCTGTTTTGACTTTATATCATGAAACCATACTGTATTATTCGTTTGTATCCTGCTTTTTACCCCAGATTGGCCCTGGTGGTTCACATGGTTAAAGCGTCTGCCTCCAATGCAGGAGAGCTGGGTTCGATCCCTGGGTCGGGAAGATTCCCTGGAGAAGGAAATGGCAACCCACTCCAGTATTCTTGCCTTGAGAATCCCATGGACGCAGGAGCCTGGTAGGCTACAGTCCACGGGGTCACAAAGAGTCAGACACGACTCAGCGACTTCACCTTCACCTTTTACCCCAACGTTTTCTTAAATATGTAATGCATTGTATTGCATGGAAGCTATAGCTAGTATTTTTATAGGTACATACAACATGGGATTTTCCAGTACTCTTGCCTGGAAAATCCCATGGGCAGAGGAGCCTGGTAGGCTGCAGTCCATGGGGTCGCTAAGAGTCAGACACAACTGAGCGACTTCACTTTCACTTTTCACTTTCATGCATTGGAGAAGGAAATGGCAACCCACTCCAGTGTTCTTGCCTGGAGAATCCCAGGGACAGGGGAGCCTGGTGGGCTGCCATCTATGGGATTGCACAGAGTTGGACAGGACTGGAGCGACTTAGCAGCAAAACAGTGATAATTTTTGATTCTATCAGAAATATTTTATTCTATTTTGAATGACATGGTTATTTTCGGTACTTTGCTGTCATAAACCACACTCTTGATCATTCTTGTATATGTGTGTATGTGTAAGTTGCTCAGTTGTATCCAACTCTTTGTGACCCCCTGGGTTATCACCTGCCAGGCTCCTCTGTCCATTGGATTCTCCAGGAAAGAATACTGGAGTGGGTTGCCATTTCCTTCTCCAGGGGATCTTCCCAACCCAGGGATCAAACCCGAGTCTCCTACATTACAGGCAGATTCTTTAACAGCTGAGCCACCAGGGAAGCTCAAGAAATGCCAAACTATTTCCAAAATGAATTCTACAAACCAAATCATGCTTGGAAATTTTTTACTTGATTATATCATGTGTGGTTTGTGTATCCATCCTATAGTTTGGAATGTAGATTGTTTTCTTTCTTTATGATTACATATGATTCTACAATGAATTTCTTTGTGAACTTTGCATACTGTGCCCAGGTTTCTGTTTCTTTCTCTATTACAAACTCTTAGATTTGAAATCATTTTTCTCAAAAGTTGAAACTGTTTTGGTTAACAGTTGATGATTTTTGAGGTTCTTGATATATATTTTGTGTTTAAATACACTTTTATTTGGGACACTTCACATATATCTTTATTCCTTTGTTCCTTTGTGAAGCATAGTGCTGTTACTTAAAGTCTGTGGTACAATAGCATTGAAGAAGAAATAGATTTGGCAGAATCATATGTATTATTTATATATTTACTTACAAATATATGCTATTTCTTATAAATAAGGATGTTTCCTAGAATAGTAGAAATGCTTTTCATTATATACTGTATTTATGTTCCTCAAAAGTTTTTGAAAAATTATACACAATTTCTAGAAGTGTCTTTTGTTCAAGAAAAAAGGCTCATGTCAAAAAATTTTTGTGTCTTGTTCTGATGTACCAGAGCCACACATTTCTGCTCTGATTTGAGCTAAGCAAAGCAATAAATGTAAAATATACTTGGAATCAAATTAAAGCTTAAATAATAATAAAAAGTTCCTAAATATATATCTACAACTATGCTGTGCTGATTTAAAATGGTATTGACTATTCTTAAACATATTATAAACATTTTAAAATAACCACACAAATTTTATGAAATTCTTTGAGATTTTATTTCCAAGCTATATTTTGTTTTGGATGCACAGTTATTTTTAAAGGAAGATAATGCAAAAAAGTACATTATGAACCAAGCATAGTGTAAAAAAAAATAAAACAAAACAAAACAATAGCCATGCTAGGGATTAACCTCCAAGGGAAAGGAAAATCTACTGAGACTGTATAAGATGGAACTTCACTAATGCCCATCTATTTTATTTGGATTGAATTGGCCTACAACTAGAGCTGTGTTAACCAGAGCCCTCAATTTCTTTTTTTTCCTTTAGAAGTGGCCTGACTGATTTGATTTCAAGTTGCCTGGGGTTGTGAGAAACAAAATCCTCCCCCATTAAAACTGCATGGTGTTTATGACCACTACAGGGATAGTTTAAATAACAATGAAAAAAGTTGACTTATGAAAAATAAAGCTGGTTAATTACACCAAATGGGCTTAATGTAAAAACCACAGGTGTCTCTTTTACAAGTTTTTGTTGAGCTCTTGCCCATAGCATGTTTATATGACATAGATGGAGCTGAAATCTTTACTGTGGCCAGCTTTAAATGGGAAACATTTGGTTTACCTCCATTACAGTTCAGACCACATGTGATGTCATAGAAATGACACAACCTATGAAAGCTTGTTTCTGCCTTGAGGAATACATCTGCTTCATTATTTATGGAATTAAAATAAAACAATTTCATTAATGTCCTGGCAAAGAACTCATTTGCTATATATTTTAAGTAGAAATATAAAGGGATTTAACCTATAGTTCTTATTATTTTAGGCTTCCCAGATACCTCAGTGGTAAAGAATTCGCCTGCCAAGCAGGAGAGGCAGGGTCGATCCCTGGGTTGGGAAGATCCACTGGAGAAGGAAATGACAAACCACTCCTCCAGGTTTTTTGTCTGGGAAATCCCATGGACAGGGGATCCTGGTGGATTACAGTCCAATGGTTGGAAAGAGTTGGACATGACTTAGCAACTAAACAGCAGCAACAACGTTCATTTTATTTTGCATTTAGAAATCTATGATTTCAGAAGCATTAAGATATATTTAGTAAAAATCTTTCTGCTAAAATAACCTTAGTTACAGTAGATATCCATAAACTTATAAATGAGATGTGCATCACTTTATATCCTAGGGCCTAAAATATTTCCTTAAGTGTACATATACATTTTCACAGTATCATTTCATTTGCAGGTTTTAAAATTTAATTTATTTTAATGATGCTCATCTCTTATAAGTGTAATGTATTCCGTTCAGAAGACCTTTGAATTGCAGAAGGATTGAGAATGTCTGTTTTCTCTTTGCCTAATTCCTGACACATATATTTTCTTGATATATTTTTCGTGGATATGATAAGCTTTCAATTCTCCTTACTTTTTATACTTAGAGTTTAGGTTAGTTTGCTGGGATCCTTGTTTTTCTAAATCAAGTTGGCATCTAATCTTCTTGTACTTGAGTAGTTAGTACTTCTGGACTATACTCAGATTTAGAATAGAATATTTCTGATCAAGGAGGTAGCAAATGAACCCCACAAATTACCCTGTTTGGAGTGGAGAGCACAGCAAAACATACATATGTTGCCAATTACTTTTCAATTAAAACATTATATCATAAACAATCTGCTAAGTCACTTCAGTCATGTCTGACTCTGTGCAACCCCATAGACAATCTAAAATTTATTAAATATGATAACATCATTTCAGGTACCATGCTGTATCTGTGCACAGATTGTAATGAACTATGAATTCCCTTATATAGTCATAAGTGTGCATCTATTGTTTTTTATATTTATCAGGAAAAAAAATCTGTGCAAGCTGTTTCAGTTTGATTATCTTTTATATTAGTTTTATGGTAATGCTTGGAAAGCATATGTTATGTCACAAAATGAAACCCTCTGTTTCTTCATCTGTTCAATCAAGCTGAAAAATCCACTCTTGTAAAGTTCAAGCTAACAGATCCTCTCTTGTAGAGTTCTTGGTGGAATTGTAGGGACTCAATAAATGGTAAAATTATGTTATTGTTGCATTAATATATATATTTAGAACATTTCTTATCTAGAAAATATCATTGTTTTGCAGAAACATTTTCTTCATTGACAATCTAACTAGAAGAGCTTTGGGACTCAATCTCATATTCAGTCCAAATATGTACACATATCAATAGCTACTTGTTGTTCAATTGCTCAGTCCTCTCTGACTCTTTGTGACCCCATGGACTGCAGCATGCCAGGCCTCCCTATCCCTCACCATCTCCTGAAGTTTGCCCAAGTTCATGTCCATTGCATTGGTGATGCCATTCAGCCATCTCATCCTCTGATGCCTCTTCTCCTTCTGCCCCCTGTCTTTCCCAGAATCAGAGACTTTTCCAATGAGTCAGCTGTTCATATCAGATGACTAAAATACTGGAGTTTCAGCTTCAGCATCAGTCCTTCCAATTAGTATTTGGGGTTGATTTCCCTTAAGATTGACTGGCTTGATATCCTTACTGTCCAGTGGATTCTCCAAAGTATTCTCCAACATCACAGTTCAAAGGCATCAATTTTTTGGTGCTCCACCTGTACGGTCCAGCTCTGACAACCATACATGACTACTGGAAAGACCATAGCCTTGACTACACAGAACTTTATCAACAGAGTAATAACTCTTCTTTCCAACACTAATAGCAATTAGTATGACTCAGATCTTAATATATTTTAAGGAAAACTTTACATAACTTTATTTCCATCAAAATATATCTCTATCTTGTCATTATTTACATTTTAAAAAAGAGCAATCCTGCTTATTAAAGACAATAAATATGAAATTTCCCAATTAATCATTATCTTAGCAGGTAGAGTTTATTTAGAACCTATTACATTGCAAATATGCTATGGTACATATAATAAACATATCATTGATAACACTTACAACACAAATAATATCTCATTTTCAATACGATAAAAGTGAGAGTTGAGGAAGTTATATAATTTGTTTAAACAGACCAAAATGTGAACTGAATATAACTCTGTCTGACTTCTGCTTTTTCAGATTTTTCTAGAAATACAGGTATCTTCTTTCATTGAAGTTGACTCAACTAGTAAACTGATACATATAGACTTTTCTAAGCCTAAATCTATTTACCTGCATTTGGAAAGTTTAACATAAAAATACCTTAATATTGCTTAATCTGTTCTGTGCTCCAGCAATACTCAATTGACTCAGTTTTCATTTTTTAAGATGTTACTGATAACAATAGAGCTTTGCTCAGCAACAACAAATTATTCCAGTCAAAATACACTGATATTTCTGTATTCTCCTTTAAAGAGTAAGCCTATAGAAAATTGAACCACACAAATACTGCAAATAGTTAAAACTTTAAATGTATTTAATGAGAATGGCATTTGATATTTCATTTGCTACAGAATTACAGGACTTTAGAAGTCAAAGCGTTACCATAAATTAGTTCAAACTCAAGACTGAGTCCCAGAGGATCTGTAAAGAACTAGGACTAGAAGACATGTCTTATGCACATAAATGGTGTCCACTTACAAAGTTGAGGTTAATATCTGAATGTGTTAAAATTCAGACTGAATGCTAGGTTCATTTGTTTTTTTTTATTTTTATTTTTTAGTACTCATTAAATGCCTTCCATTATGTCACATATTTCAAGTAATGGAAGCCAATGATGAATAAAATAGATAAGGTCCCCATTCTTATGGAGCTTATTCTTTAATGGAAGGGAATGCACTTCACAAGCAAGAGAAGAAATAAATGAAAATATACTTCAGATTTTGATAAGTACTGTCATGAAAAGTACCTGAAGATTAAGGGATGTGAATGTATATGTGTACACATGGACATTAAGATGTGTGTGCAATAATTTAGGGAAGACTCGCCCAGAGGATGTGACATGAAAACTGAGATTTCTCTGAAAAGGTACTATTTGAGACTTAAATGATAATAGCAAGAACACTATGTGAGAATCTGTTATCAGTATGTTTCAGAAAACATAAAGGCCCTGAGGTCTATAAAAGTTTTGAAAGTTTGAATAAATAGAAATAAGGTCAATATAATTAAAAGATAATGAAGAGTGGGGCTTAGAGTTTTCATAGAGAAGGAGCCTGAGAAATAAATCTGTTTGGGAATAGAGGCTGGGAGGGTATCATGAGCCTGATAAGTATACTGTTTTTACTTTGACCATAACTTTGGGAGAGCAGATAGAGATTACAGAGAGCTTAAAAACCCCACTTTGCCTCCAATTAAAATAAATAAATTTAAATTAAAAAAGTAAAAAAAAAAAACAAAAAACAACCCACTTTGTTATTCACAAGCTACACCTGGAGTCTGCATGAGAGAATGTAGACAGAGGTCATATCACATATATCGATCAGATCATGGTACATTTTAGAAAGTTTAGATATATTCTAAGTATAATATTAAGTGATATGATATGTTTAATATATTTTCAAGGATCAATCTGTTACATAAAGAATTTGATAGGAAATCTATTGAGATTAACATTCTATGATTTATTCAATCATGTATTCAACATTAAGTTCCTAATACGAGCCAAGCACTCTTCAGGCACTGAGGAAATAGCAGTGAATCTGTGGCTCAGTGGTAAAAAACCTGCCTGCCAGTGCAGGAGACCTGGGTTCAGTCTCTGGGTTAGGAAGATCCCTGGAGGACAAAATGGCAACCTACTCCAGTACTCTTGCTTGAAAACTCCTATGGACAGAGGAACCTGGCAGGCTACTGTCCATAGGGTCACAAAGAGTCAGAAAAGACTGAGCACATACACACAGTGAGGGGCAGGGACACAAAATAAGTAATAAACACAAATATCAGATGGTGATAAGTGCTTCATTCCAAACACAAAGCAGGAGAAAAAGATAGAAAATGATGTGTCTTCTTAACTTATACAAGTGGTTGGGCCAAGAATTTTTCAATTGTACGGCATTTAAGCACAGACTAAAAGGCAGGAAGAAAGTAAGTAAGTAAACATTTTAGGAAGGACATTCAAGGCAGAGGGCCACTATAAGTAAAAAAGCAGTGAGGTGGAGGTAATTTGTAGGGGTGTGTGTACATATATATATATATATCCACACACATCTTCATTCGTTTTGCCAGAAAATTGAAAAGATTGAAAAAGTTGGCTTTCTTTTTCTGATATAGATGTTGATTAAATAAATAAATAAAATATTTATATATTCAGTTCACTTCAGTTGCTCAGTCTTGTACAACTCTTTGTGAGCCCATGAATCGCAGCACACCAGGCCTCCCTGTCCATCACCAACTCCCGGAGTTCACTCAGACTTGCGTCCATCGAGTCAGTGATGCCATCCAGCCATCTCATCCTCTATTGTCCCCTTCTCCTCCTGCCCCCAATCCCTCCCAGCATCAGAGTTTTTCCAATGAGTCAACTCTTCGCATGAGGTGGCCAAAGTACTGGCGTTTCAGCTTTGGCATGAGTCCTTCCAAAGAATCCCAGGATTGATCTCCTTCAGAATGGACTGATTGGATCTCCTTGTAGTTCAAGGGACTCTTAAGAGTCTTCTCCAACACCACAGTTCAAAAGCATCAATTCTTCGGCGCTCAGCCTTCTTCACAGTCTCACATCCATACATGACTACTGGAAAAACCATAGCCTTGACTGCTGCTGCTGCTGCTGCTAAATCGCTTCAGTCGTGTCCAACTCTGTGCGACCCCATAGACAGCAGCCCACCAGGCTCCCCCTTCCCTGGGATTCTCCAGGCAAGAACACTGGAGTGGGTTGCCATTTCCTTCTCCAATGCATGAAAGTGAAAGGGAAGTCGCTCAGTCGTGTCCGACTCTTCGCGATCCCATGGACTGCAGCCCACCAGGCTCCTCCATCCATAGGATTTTCCAGGCAAGAGTACTGGAGTGAGATGCCATTGCCTTCTCCATAGCCTTGACTAGACGGACCTTAGTTGGCAAAATAATGTCTCTGCTTTTGAATGTGCTGTCTAGGTTGGTCATAACTTTTCTTCCAAGGAGTAAGCGACTTTTAATTTCATGGCTGCAGTCACCATCTGCAGTGATTTGGGAGCCCCAAAAATAAAGTCTGACACTGTTTCCACTGTTTCCCCATCTATTTCCCATGAAGTGATGGGACTGGATGCCATGATCTTCGTTTTCTGAATGTTGAGCTTTAAGCCAACTTTTTCACTCTCCTCTTTTACTTTCATCAAGAGGCTTTTTAGTTCCTCTTCACTTTTTGCCATGAGGGTGGTGTCATCTGCATATCTGAGGTTATTGATATTTCTCCTGGCAATCTTGATTCCAGCTTTTGTTTCTTCCAGTCCAGCATTTCTCATGATGTACTCTGCGTAATAGTTAAATAAGCAGGGTGACAATATACAGCCTTGACGTACTCCTTTTCCTGTTTGGAACCAGTCTGTTGTTCCAGTCCAGTTCTAGCTGTTGCTTCCCAGCCTGCATACAGATTTCTCAAGAGGCAGGTCAGGTGGTCTGGTATGCCCATCTCTTTCAGAATTTTCCATAGTTTATTGTGATCCACACAGTCAAAGGCTTTGACATAGTCAATAAAGCAGAAATCGATGTTTTCTCTGGGACTCTCTTGCTTTTTCCATGATCAAACGAATGTTGGCTATTTTATCTCTGGTTCCTCTGCCTTTTCTAAAACTAGCTTAAACCTCAGGAAGTTCATGGTTCACGTATTGCTGAAGCCTGGCTTGAGAATTTTGAGCGTTACTTTACTAGCATGTGAGATGAGTACAATTGTGCGGTAGTTTGAGCATTCTTTGGCATTGCCTTTCTTTGGGATTGAAATGAAAGCTGACCTTTTCCAGTCCTATGGCTACTGCTGAGTTTTCCAAATTTGCTGGCATATTGAGTGCAGCACGTTCACAGTATCATCTTTCCAAACCAGGGATTTCAGAATTTGAAATAGCTCAACTGGAATTCCATCATCTCCACTACCTTTGTTTGTAGTGATGCTTTCTGAGGCCCATTTTACTACACATTCCAGGATGTCAGGTGAGTGATCACACCATCGTGATTACCTCGGTCATAAAGATCTTTTTTTGTACAGTTCTTCTGTGTATTCTTGCCACCTCTTCTTATATATTACATATTTATAATTTATCTATAATATAAATTAAAATTACATTGTAAAAAGTTTAATTATTATATATTACAGTATCTAGTATACTTTGAAAAGGGCTGTGTAGTTGTTGCTAGTGGTAAAAAAACATGCCTGCCAACTCAGGAAGACATAAGAGACAGGGGTTCAATCCCTGGTTTGGAAAGATCCTCTGGAGGAGTGCAGGGCAATCCACTCCAGAATTCTTGCTTAGAGAACCCATGGACAGAGGAGCCTGGTGGGCTACAGTCCACACGGTCGCAAAGAGTCAGACACGACTGAAGCAACTTAGCACACTCGTAAGTTTTGAAAAAGACACTATCACCAGGAAAATAAGACACTACCATTCAAAAAGCAGAAGAATGAGAAGCCTACAGTAGTAATTTTGAAATCCTGCTGGATAAATGTATTGTACCTCTGACCTGAGGATAAGAAACATTCACTATTTAGGATACAGTCCTGCATCTGCTCTAGCTTTCGAATCCATTGTTTTTCATGGTTATTGGCTTCACATGCTGAATTTTTGTTTTTTCATTTTCTATCATCTCTTTGTCCTCTTCTAAGGAATTTACTGAGGAATATATTCTCTTTAAAGGCTGAGTAATTTGGTACCCATAAATGTTTGGAGTCTCATAATTCCTCTTCAAAGTTCTTAAAGAGATGAGAATACCAGACCACTTTACCTGCCTCCTGAGAAATCTGTATGCAAGTCAAGAAACAACAGTTAGATCTAGACATGGAGCAATAGAATGGTTCTGAATTGGGAAAGGAGTATGTCAAGACTGTATGTTGTCACCCTGCTTATTTAACTTATATGCAGAGTACATCACGAGACACCCTTATGGCAAAAAGTGAAGAAGAACTAAAGGGCTTTTTGATAAAAGTGAAAGAGGAAAGTGAAAAAGCTGGCTTAAAATTCAACATTCAAGAATGAAGATCATGGCATCCAGTTTCATCACTTCATGGCAAACAGATGGGGAAACAATGGAAACAGTGACAGACTTTATTTTCTTTTGGTCCAAAATTACTGCAGATGGTGACTGACTGAAGCTGTGAAATTAAAATAGGCTTGCTCCTTGGAAGAAAAGCTGTGGCAAATCTAAACAGCATGTTAAAATGCAGAGGCATTACTTCACCAACAAAGGTCTGTCCAGTCAAAGCTTTGGTTTTTCCAGTAGTCATGTTTGGATGTGAGGATTAAACCATAGAGAAAGCTGAGCACCAAATAATTGATGCTTTTGAACTATGAGGTTGGAGAAGACTCTTGATGCAAACAGATGGGGAAACAATGGAAACAGTGACAGACTTTATTTTCTTTTGGTCCAAAATTACTGCAGATGGTGACTGACTGAAGCTGTGAAATTAAAATAGGCTTGCTCCTTGGAAGAAAAGCTGTGGCAAATCTAAACAGCATGTTAAAATGCAGAGGCATTACTTCACCAACAAAGGTCTGTCCAGTCAAAGCTTTGGTTTTTCCAGTAGTCATGTTTGGATGTGAGGATTAAACCATAGAGAAAGCTGAGCACCAAATAATTGATGCTTTTGAACTATGAGGTTGGAGAAGACTCTTGAGAGTCCCTTGAACTTCAAAGAGATCAAACCAGTCTATCCTAAAACACATCTTTTCAGTTCAGTCACTCAGTTGTGTCCTACTCTTTGTGACCCCATGGACGCAGCACACCAGGCCTCCCTGTCCATCACCAACTCCCAGAGTTTACTCAAACTCATGTCCATTGAGTCATAGATGCCATCCAAACCATCCCATCCTCTATAGTCCCCTTCTCCTCCTGCCTTGAATCTCTCCCAGCATCAGGGTCTTTTGAAATGAGTCAATCCTTCACATCAAGTGGCCAAAGTATTGGAGTTTCAGCTTTAGTATCATTCCTTCCAATGAATACTCACGACTGATTTCCTTTAGGATGGACTGATTGGATCTCCTTGCTGTCCAAGGGACTTACATCAGTCCTGAATATTCATTGGAAGGACTGAGGCTGAAGCTCCAATACTTTGGCCACCTGATGTGAAGAACTGACTCATTGGAAAAGACCCTGATGCTGGGAAAGATTGAAGGCAGGAGTAGAAGGGGACAGAGGATAGATGGTTGGATGACATCACTGACTCACTGGACATTTTGAGCAACTTCTGGGAATTGGTGATGGGTAAGTAAGTGCTGCAGTCCTAAGTTGCAGAGTAGGACATGACTGAGCAATTGAACTGAACTAAATACTTTGGTTTTACCATACTGGATAATAAATAACTTTCTGGTTGTATCATTCATGCATTAATCTTTGATTAATTTGATATGTCTGTCTTTTATTATAGATTAACATTTTTTTCTTCATAAATATTTAAGATTAACTAAAGCTACTAGGCATAGTGAATGCAAAGATTAAGACATGTCCATAAAATTCCCCATAAAGGTGATTGATAAGAATATCAAACTTGTAATATTGCCTAGTAAGTGCTGTGACATTAGTTGTCTTGTTCTCTGAGGCCAGCGAGGAATACCACAGATAGGTTTTTACATATGTTGTTGTTTTTTCTGAACCCAAATAATTAAGTAGTTATCCAGAGAAGGAAGGAGATTCCAACAGAAAATGTATAAAAAGCAGAGAGCACTTAAATATTGACATTCATTTGGAAAAAGTCAAATGAACTTTAAAGGCTGAAATTTAGCCCATATACTCATGAGTGGAGAAGGAAAGTTGACATAGGTATGTTAAGCAGTTTTTATTGAGGATAATACGGGAGATAATGACTGTGTTATAATAAGTTCCAATCTATTTTTTCAGTCTCTAAGTTGTTTCAGGGATGAATAAAGAATTTGCAAATAGTAAAAAGAGGAGAATGTGAAAGTGAAAGTTGCTCAGTCATGTCCAACTCTTTGTAACCCCATAGTTTATACAGTCCATGAAATCCTCCAGGCCAGAATACTGGAATGGGTAGCCATTCCCTTCTCCATGGGATCTTCCCAACCTTGGGATTGAACCCAGTTTTCCTGCATTGCAGGTGGATTCTTTACCAAACAGAGGTGACATTGGAGACTGAGGGAAAAAGTAGAAATATTGACATATTTGTGGACTGAATTTGAGTGAAGTCAGTAGGGCAATGTAGAAAGAGACTGAAAATGTAGAGGAGACAAACCTTTTTGATTGGAGGAGGTGGGACTGAAAAACAATTCTCACTTTTTTATTTCACAGAAAATATTTGAAGAAGAGGAACTGGTGTGGTATATGCAGTGAGATTATCTATGTGGTGATCCAGTGGTCTATGTTTTATTCAAATAGATATGTAAGTTTAAATGTGGATACAAATGTCTTGGGCTCAAGAGAAAGAAGACCATCTATATATAGGTGATATAGGTGATAACTACCCATAGAGTAGTTAGAGGAAAACATACTGGTAGAGAACCACAAAATGATAGAGAAGTAGCAGAAGGAAGAAAAGCTTTTTCATGGAAGTAAAGAAAGGAGTTGTTATTAATTGAGAAGGTCATGCATGCTATTGAAATCAAAGAGAAGTAAACCAAAGAGATTTTCAATGAACTTGCCACTAGGAAGTAATTGATGACCTTCAGTTCAGTTCAATTCAGTCACTCAGTCATGTCCGACTCTTTGCGATCCCATGAGTTGCAGCCCACCAGGCCTCCCTGTCCATCACCATCTCCTGGAGTTCACTCAAACTCATGTCCATCGAGTCGGTGATGCCATCCAGCCANGCAAACACAGGGATCATTCATAACATATTATAAATTGTCACAACTTTTAAAAATGTTATGTAAGATCCAAAGAATTTAATCTATAGATCTGGGATTCTTGGTTCCTAACGATATATGGCTGGGTTAATAGATGCATGGCTCGGTTAAGAAGAGTTAGAGAGGAAAACTAGAGGGAAAGGATAGGTGCCAGGGCTATGCAATTTAGATTCTGGACTCAGGAGTGAAAGTGTTCCACCTTTAATAGCTCCTATGATTAGGAGTCTAGAGAATGTAGCTGGGTTATTCCTCAGGGCTGACATTCTGTATGGCCATACTCATTAGTCTTGTAAAATGACTAACTGCATGAGTTACATGGCTTATTCTCTTCCCTAAGTGTGACCCATTTCCTTGCAATGTTAAATATATATATATATATATATATATATATTACCAGAAGAAACTTAAAAATCATTTTTTTTCATAAATAAGAGTTAACAGGCTTAAAATGCAAATATGCCCAGGAAAGACAGCACTTAAGTAGTTATTGGTATTAATTTAATTTCGTTTCATAGGTTAAATTCAATTGTGGTAAGGGGCAGACACACATTGGATTCATGAAATGAGGGACAATTGTGTAAAGAAAGAGTTTAGATTTAGAAAAGACAAGAGTTGCACTCAATTGCACCTGAGTCCCTACAGAAATTCAACAAATCAACAGAAAGTCAAATCTGAAAGCACTCATGCCTTGTAGAAGCAAAACAGAGATCTTTATTAGCTGTAACTTTTTTCTTCTTCTTCTTCTTCTTTTTTTTTTTTTGCTTGCTTTTAACCAGTCTCATTTCATATAATGACATTTTCATACCAGAGATTTGTCAGTGTACAAGAGAATTTGTCATAAGAATTGCATCCTAAAACCACATTTTGTTTTGCATATCTAATAAAGTAAATGCAAGTCATAAATACATTGGCACTTTGTCCCTCTGTCATCATAATAGGCCTTTTTATAATTTTCTAATCCTTCACATACTGACTATAATAATAGCTGTTTCCAAGTGAAGAATACACTATCCCAAATGACCACAATTTGAAATGCAAATATAATTCCTGAAGTATAATAGTACACTTCATTGTTAGAAAGAGCTGTCTCTGATTTCCATTTCTGCCTCTTACTAAGCTTTTAGACATTGGGTAAATTATGGTTCCTAAGCCTCAGTTCTCATGTATACTGACTAGATATTTCTTGCAGTTTTAATGAATATTGAATAATAAGCATATGTAGTATATAGTAAATACCTAGTAAATGTTAGTGAAGAGCAAGAAACTTGCCCATAATAAAGCAGTGAGTTGCTTGCTTTTAATAGTAGAATGATATTTATTGCCTATTAGTGTCATTTGGAAAATGATCTTTTTCCTGAATTTAAAATAGGTTGGAAAGAATAACCACAAAGCCAGATTTTTTTTTACTGCATATAAATGCATAATATGTATGCATACATATATATATGGAACAGATTTAGTAGTAATGCAAAATTCTCAGTAATTACTAGTTTCAAGATCTTGCTTAACCAAGATAACATCTTTGCCATAAAACTCTTATTTTCTGCATGTTATTGTACTTTCTAATAAATAGTGGTAAGTGTTCAGAAAGGAAACAGAACTGGGCTTCTAGAAATGGTAAGGTTAGTGACAAAGCCTATTGAAAGTATTAGGTAGAAAATGCTTGAATCAGGCAATTTTGTTTGGTGGAAGCAAGGGTAAACATGCCTGATATCCACTTGTTGAGATTAGCTCTGGGCCTTAATTTGTATCCAGTAAACTAATACTTCTTTTAAGTTATTGGAAGAAAAAAGACCTCAAGAGATTGTTGATTCCTGCTTTTGTAAAATCTATCCACTCATACTAGAAAACCATAACTCTTAGAGAAATGAAAGCATACTATTTTGTAATACTTTTAGACTATGAGTTAATTTTTGAATAAATATTTTTGCAAGAAAAACAGTCTTCCTATATAACCAATGTATTTCATAATTAACCACTTATTATTTATTACCTACTACATTCTTTGCATTTTTGTATCATGGTTGCATTAGTTACTTACTGTAAATTTTTCTTTTTTTAAAATTGAAGACAGTTGACTTAAAATATTGTATTAGTTTCTTGTGTACATCATAGTAATTTTATTTTTGTAGAATTATTTTCCTTATGAAGTTATTGTAAAATATTGTCTATATTTCCTGTTCTCTCCTTGTTATTTATTGTACACCTAATAGTTGGACCTTGTCATTCCCTCATCTATCTTGCCCCTTCCTCTTCCTCTCTTCTTACTGGTAAACACTAGTTTCTTTTCTATGCCTGTGAGCCTGTTTCTATCTTTTGTTCATTCATTTGTTGGTGTTATTGTTTTTAATAATTAGATTCTGCATAATAAGTGATATCAGATAGTATTTGTTTTTTTTTTCTAGCTGACTTATTTCACTAAGCATGATACCCTCAGGTCGATCCATGTTGTCCCAAATGGCAAAATTTCATTCTTTTTTCTGGTTGAGTGGTGTTTCATTGTATAGATATATACAACATCTTCTCTATCCATTCATCTGTTGATGGACACTTGGGTTGTTTTCATATCATGGCAATTATAATTAATGTTGCTGTGAACATTGGGATACATATTTCTTAGTCTTGCTTTACTGATGATCAGTTTAAAGCTCAGATAGTTTAAAAGTTTTGGCTAGAAAGCAAAATTAGTGGCAAAGCAGAGTTTCACTGCATTTACATTCTCTTTTTATTTCTTTGTAACAGTAGGTAACTGGTTTTCTAAAACCATTTAATTAATATGCTTATACGAACCGTTTCCAGTCATTTTTCCTTATTATTGAGGAAAAGGTTTGCAGTGCAAATAGAAACATATATATGCCTTTTTTTAAGGAAGTATATATTAACTCATTCTTAGTGGGACATTCAGTTGAAACTGTTTTTCCTAATATTGGTAATGCATATTCGCAGCCCAACAGGCTCCCTTGTCCCTGGGATTCTCCAGGCAAGAACACTGGAGTGAGTTGTCATTTCCTTCTCCATATTCATGATATACTTCACTCTTCAGGAACAAAATACAATTTAACATTGTTGTTAACATTAAGATTTGAAATTCACAGACTTGAAATCAGGAATTAGTCACATCACTTCCTAAGTAAATTGCTAGGTAAATTTTGCTGTTTCCTAATCTATATAAACCGCATATATCTCATTAAAAGTGTATGTGTGCTTAGTCACTTCAGTCATGTCCGACTCTGCAACCCCATGGACCATGGCCAGCCAGGCTCTTCTGTCCATGGGATTCTCCAGGCAAGAGTACTGGAGTGGGGTGCCATTTCCTTCTCATTAAAAGTATTATTAAATAAAACACTTCAGGTAAAGCAAAAGGTAAGCATATAACAAATGATACCATTTGTATTGTCTTTAAACTTCAGAAACTTGATTTAGTCAAAGGCCAAACTACATTTGTTTTCTCTTTTACAACTCATTTTTTTAACAGCAAAATAAAATATATTTCATTTCTCCAAACTCACCATTTCCTTCTTTCGGGACTATCCAAATGCTTAAATGTAATAGCCAGGGAATTACAGTATTTCTTGAAATCAGGGGTAGCAAATAATTCATCTGTAAAGTCCAGAAGTAAATATTTTAGACTTAGCTGGCCATGTGGTCAGTTGTAAATCCTCAGCTCTATCATTATAACATAAAGGTAGCCATGGATAATATGTAAACCAAAAGTATGAGTGTTTCAAACTTTATTTTAAAAAACACGGTGTTGGTATATTTGGCCTGTAGGTCATAATTGGCTACCTCTGTTTTGAATTATTGATAAATAAGCAGTGATACTTACTGTTATTCAGCATATACATAATCACATGTGCCAGTGTGCTCAGTCATTAAGTTGTGCCAGACTCTGCATGTAGCCCACCAGTAGCCTCTGTCCATTGCATTCTCCAGGCAAAAATACTGGAGTGAATTGCCATTTCCTTCTCCTGATTATCTTCCCAACCCAGGGATCAAAACCCAGTCTCCTGTATTGGCAGGCATATTTTTTCCATTGTACTCATGCACAAACATTTAAAAATACTACATACACTAATTATTTACTTAAAAAGAATTATCTGCTTTTATCAATTGAACTGTTGTATGCATCATTGTGTCTCTTTTTTAATGTAATTGTGGATTTAGAGTAAAGGACTCAGCAAGGGAGTGATGTAATTAAAAAAGGAATTATCCATTAATAAAATTATCTAGATCAAATGCATTCTTTCTAATCATGGTATAACTTTCAGTAATACTGGGCTGAATACTTTATTCTATTATTCTTTTATGGTTGGACATTCAAAAGTTATCCTGTTTTGTTATGTTGTTTAGATTCAAGAATTATAAATGCATCATCAAAGTTTAGAAACATTTAAATTTTAATACATTTTAAATATCTTCTTGTGATCTAGGGCATTAATATGCAGAAAATGAGGACAACTCACAGTGGCTTCAAAACTAACTGTTCACTGCTTATTTCACATTTGTAAAGTGCTGTGGGGGCTATGGTACGGACCTAATAGAGCAGAATATATTAAGAAGAGGTGTCAAGAATACACAGAAGAACTGTACAAAAAAAGATCTTTATGACCCAGATAATCACAATGATGAGATCACTCACCTAGAGCCAGACATCCTGGAATGTGAAGTCCAGTGGCCTTAGGAAGAATCAGTACAAACAAAGCTAGTGGAGGTGATGGAATTCCAGTTGAACTATTTCAAATCCTGAAAGATGATGCTGTGAAAGTGCTGCAGTCAATATGTCAGCAAATTTGGAAACTCAGCAGTGGCCACAGGACTGGAAAAGGTCAGTTTTCATTCCAATCCCAAAGAAAGGCAATGGCAAAGAATGCTCAAACTACTGTACAACTGCACTCATCTCACACGCTAGTGATGTTCAAAATTCTCCAAGCCAGGCTTCAACAGTACATGAACCGTGAAATTCCAGATGTTCAAGCTAGATTTAGAAAATTCAGAGGAACCAGAGATCAAATTGCCAACGTTCTTTGGATCATCAAAAGAGTAAGAGAGTTTCAGAAAAAAAATCTACTTATGCTTTATTGACTATGCCAAATGTTTTGACTGTGTGGATCACAATGAACTGTGGGAAATTCTGAAGAGATGGGAATACCAGACCACCTGACCTGCCTATTGAGAAACCTGTATGCAGGTCAGTAAGTAACAGTTAGAACTGGACATGGAACAACAGACTGGTTCCAAATAGGGAAATGAGTACGTCAAGGCTGTATATTGTCACCCTGCTTATTTAACTTATATGCAGAGTACAGCATGAGAAACGATGGGCTGAATGAAGCACAAGTTGGAATCAAGATTGCTGGGTAACGATAACCCTGTATATGAGACAGCAAAAGAGACACAAATATATAGAACAGTCTTTTGGACTCTGTGGGAGAGGGAGAGGGTGGGATGATTTGGGAGAATGGCATTGAAACATGTATAATATCATATATGAAATGAATCACCAGTCCAGGTTTGATGCATGATACTGGATGCTTGGGGCTGGTGCACTGGGATGACCCAGAGGTATGGTATGGGGAGGGAGGTGAGAGGGGGTTCAGGATTGGGAATATGTATTCACCAGTGGTGGATTCATGTTGATGTATGGCAAAACCAATACAACATTGTAAAGTAATTAGCCTCCAATTAAAATAAATAAATTTAATTAAAAATAAAAATAATAAAGAAAGTGAAAGTAAAAAAAAAAAGATTGCTGGGAAAATTATCAATAACATCAGATATGCAGATGACACAACCCTTATGGCAGAAAGTGAAGAACAACCAAAGAGACTCTTGATAAAAGTGACAGAGGAGAGTGAAAAAGCTAACTTAAAACTCAACATTCAGAAAACTAAGATCATGGCATCTCGTCCCATCACTTCGTGGCAAATAGATGAGGAAATAATGGAAACTGTGTCAGACTTTATTTTTGGGGCTCCAAAATCCCTGCTGATGGTTTCTGTAGCCATGAAATTAAAAGATGCTTGCTCCTTGGAAGAAAAGTTATGACTAACCTGGACAGCATATTCAAAAGTAGAGACATTACTTGGCCAACAAAGGTCTGTCTATTCAAAGCTATGGTTTTTCCAGTAGTTATGTACAGATGTGAAAGTTGCACTATAAGAAAGCTGAGTGCCGAAGAATTGATGCTTTTGAACTGTGGGGTTGGAAAGACTCTTGGGAGTCCCTTGGACTGTGAGAAGATCCAACCAGTCCATCCTAAAGGAAATCAGGCCTGAATATTCACTGGAAGGACTAATGCTGAAGTTGAAACTCCAATATTTTGGCCACCTGATATGAAGAACTGACTTCTTGGAAAAGATCCTGGTGTTGGGAAAGATTGAAGGTGGGAGGAGAAGGGGATGACAGAGGATGAGATGGCTGGATGGCATCACTGACTCAATGGATATAAGTTTGAGTAAACTCCATGAATTGGTGATGAACAGAGAGGCCTGGCATGTTGCAGTTCATGGGGTCACAATGAGATAGGACTGAACAACTGAACTGAACTGATGAGGTCTAAAAATAATAATACTCAAAAACTGTGGTCTCTAAATAACTGCATGTGGAATAAAAATTTAATATTACTTTCAAAGATCCATTGGATATTACTCATATTATAATTCTACAGATGAGAATATATGCAGGATGAAAGTGAATTTTGTTAGGGTTACTTAGCCAAGCCTTTTTGAAGCAGATGAATTTTTAGCTGCTTTTAGCAGGAGAGAAGGAGAAAGTACAGTTAGAAATCTGTAGTTCTCAAATCTTATCTGTCAACTAAGTCAAAAATCTATCACCCATTAAAAGTGCCTTCCGCATACATTTTCTCAATATTTATGATAAATTTAATTTTGAAAAATTATTTATTACTATAAAGTAATTTCCTGCAGACTTTTTGAGCAAAGCTTTCATAGATAAATTTAATCTTAGTACAGTAGCCCTTTCTCCTAGGCTATATTCAGAGCTTCCACTCATTTAAAGCATATAATTTTTTATAAAAGATTGCAGCTATGAAATAGCCTCCCGTTATAAGCAAATCATAATGATGAAAAATATCACCTCTATTTTGGTACCTGGATGAAATTACCAGCAGTATTTCATATAGATGAAAAAGTGTACATTGACATTTAAATCTATTATATATATGCCCCTTTCTATGTTTTTTATTTAGTAGTGTAAACCTTCATACAACTTTACTTTTTACTCTACGTATTATAATTATAGGGAATACATTTTGTAGTATAAATTGAGCTCTTGGGGAATTTTTGTTATTGGAAACATCTTCTGGAGGAGAAAAAGGATTTTATGTTCTTGTAACCATACAGAAAGATTCCATTTTTGATTGCTCTCAGTCTCTTAATAGACAAACCTCTTCAAAAAATAATAATATTATAGGCCCTTTGAGCCAAGCTAATATTGTACTCAGGATGACTGTGTTTAAATCCAGCTTCTCAATGTCATCTATAGTTATAACCCTAACAAGTCCTGCACAGTTGTTCCTTAAATGTCCACATGAAAGAGCTGTTTGGTTCTCCACTGTTCTCTTCATGGTGAAGAGGTCAGCTTCACCTTTAGATGTAACCTTCTGTTTGGCAGTACTAGTTAGGTACACGTTGGGAATAGGTTTGTTTCTCTGTAGAATTCTTAGGGTCTGCCATTGAATAAACAAAAAAAAAATTTTTTTTTCAATGGAAGTTGTGTTTATGTGGAGAATAAAATAGGAGTTTGCCTTCTATGTAGTTTTTTTTTCCCCCCTTTAAGGTTTTATACCTGACTCCTGTTTCTACTTTTTGAAGTAGCCTGTGAAAGTTTAATAAGCAGTTTGTGAAATCCTTAAGGAATGCAAGCCTTTTTGTGTTCTGTTGTTGAAATATAGAACAGATTCTCACTTGATGTCAGAAGTGCTACCTCTATTAATAAGTTGTCAACTGTTCCAAAATACATCTTTTTGAAGAACACTTTTGAATTGAAAAAATAGATTAGAATAGAAATATAAACAAAACAAAAAGTAGAACATTAGCCGTTTTTGATTTTTCTGCTTTTGCCTGGTAGCAATACAACACTAGGCAAAAGTTTACTTCTTTTAAACATACTTCTCCAAACTTCTTTTTTTAATTTACAGAATTTACTTATTTGAGCAGTTTGGGTTTACAGAAAATAATGAGCTTACAAAGAGTTCTTATTTCTTTCTCCTTCCTGCCTCCCCCCAACCCCAATAGTTTCTCTATTACTAACCTCTTGCATTAGTGTGGTACATTTGTTACAGCTGTTGAACTAATATTAATATGTTATAATGAACTACAGTCAGTAGTTTACATTAGGGTTCAGTCTTCATGTTGTATAGTTCAATGGGTTTTGACAAATGTGTAATGTCAATATTACACAGAATAAGTCTATTTTCCTATAAACATCCTGTTCTCTACCAGTACATTCTTCCCTCCCTAAATCCTGGCAGCTACTGATCTTTTTTACTGTCTCTAATTTTACCTTTTTCAATATGTCATATAGTGAAAACCATGTAGTATGTAGTCTTTTCAATCTGGTTTCTTTCACTGGGCAATATGCACTTAAGGCTCCACAATGTCTTTTCTTGGTTTGATAGGTCACTTATTTTATCACAGAATAGCATTTTATTGTATGGATTTATCACAGTTTATCCATTCACCTATTGAGAGTCATTTTGGTTGCATCCAATTTGGGGCAATTATGGTAAAACCACTATAAGCATTTGTGTGTGGGATTTTGTGGATTTAGGTAAATACTTAATGAGTCTGATTGCTCAATCATATGGTAAAACTATGCTTAGTTTTGTAAAGAAAAACCTTGCCAAACTATCTTTCATAGTGGCAGTATCATTTTGCAGTCCCACCAGCAAAGAATGAGAGCTGCTGGTCCATATCCTCACCACCATTTTGTGTTGTCATTGTTTTTGATTTTAGCCATTCTGTCGGTGTGTGCATGCATGCATACTGAATCACTTCAGTCGTGTCCGTCTCTATGCAATGTTATGGACAGCAGCCCACCAGGCTTATTATTATTATTATCTTATTATTTTAATTTTCAGTTCCCTACTGACATATAGTATTGAGCATCATTTTATATGCTTATTTCCATTTGGATACCTTCTTTCATGAGGTGATTGTTCAGATTGCCTGCTTACATTTTAATTGTGTTGCCTGTTTTCTTATGTTGAGTTTCCAGAGTTCTTGCAGATTTGAGGGATATGAATCCTATTTTGCAGATATTTTCTTCTATTGTGTGACGTGTCTTTTTTTTCTATGTTCTTTTTTCTTTTTTTTTTTTTAATATATAAATTTATTTATTTTAATTGGAGGTTAATTACTTTACAAAACAGTGTCTTTGCAAAGTAGACATAAAGTCAGGTTAAAAAACCATTATAAATTTTAATGAAGTACAACATGTTTTTTTTCTTCATGAATCATTTGTTTGGTATTATATCTAAAAATTCATGCAAACCCAAAGTCACCTTGATTTTCTACTCCCTTATCTTCTAAAACATCGTTCTTTGCATAAACAAGTAATAAGGAAGTGAAAACAGTTTTATTTCTTGCTTTCTAATATAAAAGGTTTTATTTTTTTGTCTAATTGCATTAACTAGGAGTTTCAGGATGATTTTTTATCAGAGATCTGGGAAGGGACATCCTTACCTTGTTCCTCATCTTAAGGGAAAATCATCTAGTATCTAACTATCAAATATGTTACTTTTAGTGTTTTTGGTGGATGTTCCTTGTGAAGTTGAGGAAGTTCCCTCTACTTAATATGGAGCCTACAAGGGGAGAATATATTTTCTTGCTTTTTCCAACTTCTAAGGATTTCTATATTTCTTGGCTTTCTTCCATATTTAAAGTACATCACTCAAAACTCTGCCTCTTACCTCTTTATATTAAACTGCTCTGTGATTACATTTGACTCACCCAGATAATTCAGGTTAATTGTCTCATCTCAAGATCCTTAATTTAATCACACATTAAAAGTTCCTTTTGCCACATAAAGTATCATATTTATAGCTTCTGGGATTAGAACATAAATATCTTTGGGAACTCTTTGTCAACAACAGTAAGCTTTTTTTTTGCTTCCATGTTTTCTATTTAAGTCTTCCATATCCCTTTTAATTCAACTGAAATATTAATTCCATAGTGAAATATTCTCTGAACATTTAATAAGATTTGTTTCCTATTTCTTTTGTACATTTTCTTGACTTATTTAAATTTTTGGACTCATGTAAGACTTTTTTAATTCTTCTCGTTGTCCTTAGTGCTATTTCCTTTTAATCATTTTTCCTATAGCAATGTGATCTTGAAAATACTATTCATTCAACAAATATTCATTGTACCCTTTATTATATGTCAAGTCTTGTGTAGGTACTAAGAATAATACAGTTAGCAAAAGAGGCGCCTTTCTTATCTTTTATTCATTTTTTTATGATAATATATTGCTTACATAGACAATGATTAAATTATGAATCCAAGCCTAGAATAGAAAAAAATATTTGGGGAAAAAATTAAAAAACTTACGTACTGTTGACTAGAAACGCAAATCTAAAAATTTCTACTTTTTCTAATTTAATTTTTTATTCCTCTATTTGATTGACAATATTATGTTAGTTTCTGGTGTCCAACAGCGATTCAACATTTTTAATATAATCAGCTTACAGTTATTAGAAAATGTGGTCTATATTCTCTGTGAAGTAAAGATGTGAAGTGAAGTCACTCAGTCGTGTCCGACTCTTTGCGACCCCATGGACTGCAGCCTACCAGGCTCCTCCCTCCATGAGATTCTCCAGGCAAGAGTACTGGAGTGGGTTGCCATTTCCATATTCTCTGTACTGTCCAGTATATTCTTACAGCTTGTTTATTGTATACATAGAAGTTTGTACCACTTATTAACCTACAGGTTCTAGCCCCTCCACCCTTCCATCTCCTCACTGGTAACCACTAGCCTATTCTTTCCATCTGTGAATCTGCTTTTTTTTTTTTTTTCTCATTGCATTCACTATTGTGTTTTATAGACTCCACATATATATAATATCATACAGTAATACTCTTTCTCTGACTCATTTCACTAAGCATAATACCCCTCCATATTCAGCCATGTTGATGTAAATGATCATTTTTTAAATTACTGAGTAGTATGCATT
Organism: Aepyceros melampus; assembly: GCA_006408695.1. Taxonomy (NCBI): domain Eukaryota; kingdom Metazoa; phylum Chordata; class Mammalia; order Artiodactyla; family Bovidae; genus Aepyceros; species Aepyceros melampus. The sequence continues at coordinate 107,354 of SJXQ01009150.1, forward strand.
GTATATATATATATATGTAAATATACACATATGTATATATATGCTGCTGCTAAGTTGCTTCAGTCGTGTCCGACCTGTGCGACCCCATAGATAGCAGCCTACCAGGCTCCGCTGTCTCTGGGATTCTCCAGGCAAGAACACCAGAGTGGGTTGCCATTTCCTTCTCCAATATATATATGCACATACATGTATATATATGTATATACATATACATATATGTATACATATACATTATCTTTACCCATTCATCTGTTTATTGGCATTTAGGTTGCTCCCCTATCTTGGCTACAATAGCAATGTGATCTTGAAAATACTATTCATTCAACAAATATTCATTGTACCCTTATTATATGTCAAGTCTTATGTAGGTACTAAGAATAATACAGTTAGCAAAAGAGGCACCTTTCTTATTTTTTTTTTATGATAATATATTGCTTACATGGACAATGATTAAATTATGAATCCAAGCCCAGATTGGATTTTTTCTCTTCCCTTATAATCTGATGGCTATTTTTAATGTTATGTTTGGATTCCTTTCTCATTTTTGTTTGTGTATCAATTATAGATTTTTGGTTTGTGATTATCATAAGGTTTATATATAGTTATCTATCTATCTATGAATGATTACATTGCTGATTTCTTAATTTCAGATACATTTTAACAACTCTTTGTTTTTATTCTCTTCCCCTTATGATTACTGCTTTTGATAGGTTTGTGCAAGACTGATTTACTCCCTTTACAGTATATTTGTCTTTATCAATGAGCTTTTAAAATTAGGTCCCATTTATTTACTTTGGCTTTTTTCTCCCTTTGCCTTGAGACACATCCAAAAAATATTACTATGATTTATGTCAAAAGGTGTTATGCCTTTGTTCTCTTTAAGAAGTTTTATGGCTTCTTGTCTTACATTTAGGTCTTTAATCCATTTTTAGTTTGTTTTTGTACAGGTGTGGGAAGGTGTTTTAATTTCAATTCTTTCCATTTAGCTGTCCAGTTTTCCCAGCACCACTTATTGAAGAGACTATGTTTTCTCCATTGTATATTCTTGCTTCCTCTGTCGTGGATTAAATGAGTATGTGAGTTTACTCCAGGGCTCTTATTTTGTTCCATTTATCAATGGGTCTGTTTTTATGCCAATACCATAGTGTTTTGATTACCGTGGCTTTGTAGTGTAGTCTGAATCTCAGGAAGATTGATACTTCTATCTCTGCTTTTCTTTCTCAGGATTGTTTTGGCTATTTGTTGGCTTTAGTGTTTCTAACAAATTTTAAGATTTGAGAGCATCCCAAAGCTTGTGTTGGTTTGCTGGTGTTGGGGATGGGACTCAACCAGATATAGACTGGTGCTGGTCTTCTGATGAGTGGACTAAGTCCTACCACAGCATGCTGTGGGGCTCCAATTGTCCTGGGGTTAATGTCAACTTGCTGGTGGGTGAGCCTGGTTCTGAAGCTAGAGCAGGCTTGCTGGTATGTGTGACCAGGGCCTAGGGAATTCTGGGTTGGGGCATGCCCATGAAGGGAAACCCTTGGTCCCTCTCTGGTTGCTAGGTCTCAGACCTAGTGCCTGTGCACCTGTGTGTGGAGCCATGTCCTTTGGTGGGCAGAGCTGTGTCCAGGGGTGGCTTTAGTCTCAGAGAGTCTTATGACTGCCTGTCAGTTGCTGGGTGGGGCTGTGCCCCTGCACACTTAGTTGCTTAGCCTGAGGCATCCCTGTACTGGTGCCTCCAGGCTTGTGGGTGAGGGTGGGAATAGATGCTGAAGCTAATAAACTATGTGTTCTCAGTTCAGTTCAGTTGCTCAGTAGTGTCTGACTCTTTGTAACCCCATGGACTTCAGCACACCAGGCTTCCCTATCCATCAACAACTCCCAGAGCTTGCTCAAACTCATGTCCATCAAATCAGTGATGCTTGAATAAGCTATATGGAGGATTCCAAGATGGTACACACCAGTACTGTGTGCATGTGGTAGAATAAGCTCACAATAATGACTATTGCCAGTGTCTGGGTCCTCCAGGTGAGCTGCTATCACTTCCTGCCTCCCCAAGAGCCTCACCAAGATCAACTGGTAGATCTGACTCAGGCCCCTTTCAAATTACTGCTTCTTCCTTGAGTCCTGGAGGTGTGAGATTTTGTATGTGCAATTTAAATGGAGTATCTATTTCCCTTAGGTAATCTAAGATTCCCTAAAGTAGACCCTGCTGGCCTTCAAAGCCAAATATTCTGGGATCTCTCTTAGCACAGGAACCTCAGGCTGGGGAGTCTGATATGGGGCTGAGACCCCTTACTCCTTGGGGAGAATCTCTTCAGTTGTAATTATTCTCCCATTTGTTGGTCACTCACCTGGGGGTATGGGCCTTGACTGTAGTGCGACTATGCCCTTCCTTCCTGCCTTGTTTGGCTCCATCTTTATATCTTTAGTTGTAGAGTATCTATCTTTTCTGGTAGGTTCCTATCTTTTTCTCCTCTAGTTGCTCTGTTAAAATTTGTGATTTGGGTGTGTGTGTAAGAGGAGATGCTCCCAGGGTCTTTCTGCTCTGCCATGTTAAGAGCTCTACCTCAATTCATTTTTGTAAGTTAATAGAGCTTGTAAGTCACAAAAATAATTATAATATGGGATAGATTTAATGGAGATATTATTATATTAATGGAGATATATAATAATATAATATATTAATGGAGATATTATTATATAATGGAGATAATATTATATGAGTTTAATAGTGGAACTGAGCTGGTCTGGTGAAGGCAGGAGTAGTGGTAATGATGATAATACAGGAAATTGGGAACAGCTTAGATTTTTACAAGGATATTAAAGTAATATTTCAAGTTCAGGAGATGTTTCAAACAGAGAGAGCAGTTTATATAGAGGTGTTGTGAAAGGAAAAATTGTTCAAGGAACTTAAAGAAAATCAGAGTGACAAAGTATGGAGAAAACAGAGAATGGAATGTAATGGGACTTTAGAAGCAGGAAAGAGCTAGCTCTCAAATGGTTTTTTAAGTCGTGTTACTGGTTCTCATTAGCAACTGGTTTTAAGTAGTGATTGCCATGATTATATCTAGGCTTGAAAAGGAATCACCATATTTCTCTTTTAAAAATACTTGATAATTCCTTTTGGAGAAGGCGATGGCACCCCACTCCAGACCCTTTCCTGGAAAATCCCATGGACAGAGGAGCCAGGTGGGCTGCAATCCATGGGGTCGCAAAGAGTCGGACACGACTGAGCGACTTCCCTTTCACTTTTCACTGTCATGCATTGGAGAAAGAAATGGCAACCCACTCCAGTGTTCTTGCCTGGAGAATTCCAGGGATGGGGGAGCCTGGTGGGCTGCCATCTATGGGGTCACACAGAGTCGGACATGACTGAAGTGACTTAGCAGCAGCAGCAGTAGCAGCACAGTAATTTTTCTTACTACCTTCTGTATATCCCTACTGGTTAAGAAGAGTTTTGTTATGATTTCCTGCTGGCAGTCTATTTACTGTAAGAATGCAGCTTTTCAAAATTTCTTTAAAGAAAGATTCGTTGAACATGCATTTTCAAGTTGAAGGGGAGGAGAGTGTTAGACGCTTTATTTCCTGTGGAAACCTCCCTTGCACCGTTTGCTGCTTTTTGTGTCAAAGTTAACAGTTTCCCATTTTTCCCAAACAGGCTGCAAAGATGTCAGAAAAGGTGCTTCGGTCATGTTTGTAAACTGAATTACCAGGAACATAGTAGGTGTTCAGTTCAGTTCAGTTCAGTTGCTCAGTCATGTCCGACTCTTTGCTACCCCATGAATTGCAGCACGCCAGGCCTCCCTGTCCATCACCAACTCCCGGAGTTCACTCAGACTCATGTCCATCGAGTCGGTGATGTCATCCAGCCATCTCATTCTCTGTCGTCCCCTTCTCCTCCTGCCCCCAATCCCTCTCAGCATCAGAGTCTTCTCCAAAGAGTCAATTCTTCGCATGAAGTGGCCAAAGTACTGGAGTTTCAGCTTCAGCATCATTCCTTCCAAAGAAATCCCAGGGCTGATCTTCAGAATGGACTGGTTGGATCTCCTTGCAGTCCAAGGGACTCTCAAGAGTTTTCTCCAACATCACAGTTCAAATGCATCAATTCTTTGGCACTCAACCTTCTTCACAGTCCAACTTTCACATCCATACGTGATCACAGGGAAAACCATAGCTTGACTAGACAGACCTTTGTTGACAAAGTAATATCTCTGCTTTTGAATATGCTATCTAGGTTGGTCATAACTTTTCTTCCAAGGAGTAAGTGTCTTTTAATTTCATGGCTGCAGTCACCATCTGCAGTGATTTTGGAGCTCAAAAAAGTAAAGTCTGACACTGTTTCTACTGTTTTCCCATTTTTTTTCTCATAGTGACGGGACCAGATGCCATGATGTTCATTTTCTGAATGTTGAGCTTTAAGCCAACTTTTTCACTTTCCTCTTTCACTTTCATCAAGAGGCTTTTTAATTCCTTAAATGCATTTAAATTAAACGGATATATTTAGTTCAATTAAAAATGTTAAAGACTATTTTCTTACACTTAACGCAGTGGACTCTAACATTTTACACAGAGAAATGGAATTTTACCAAGAAGAATTGTGGAATTGTTCTCTTTTTTATTGCCATAGTAACAATATACTTCCCATGCGTCATCATAATATTCACCAATTTTCCACCTTTCTGTTTTTAAAAATAGGAAGAAAACACACTGCCCATCTGGAAAGAAAAGAAAACAATGATGATAAAATTAAATATAATTTGAAATAACATATGCAATCATTTTTACTGGGTGCCACCATATTCAAATTAGTAAAAGATGTATTTTATAGTATAATATCATCAGTCTGAAAAGTCATGGGGAAACATGACATCCCACATGTATTTACCATTCAACATGATGATTTTGAGGTTTTATGATTATATTTCTGTAAGAAACCATGGTAACTTAGGTAATGGCCTTTTCTGACTATCTCACAAACCTCAGGTTACCTGTGGAAGGTGAGAATCTTTTATACTATCCTGCCTCACTAATTGTGTCAGACCAATACAGCTGTTGTTTTCTTCAGGACACTTCCACCAAAAAATTATATTAATTAATGTTAACATGTTTTTGGTATCTAATGTGTTATGTGTCTGATTTGAAAATCTACTTCTCATTTTAATAACATGAATCATAGCAGGAACAAGTAAATTTAGATATGTAAGAGATTGATCTGGCACTATATTTAGCAAAGAGAAAAAAATACAAGTGTCCCTTGCAGTAGTAAAGGATAGGAATGAATGTTTGTTAATTGTGTGTGTATGTATATATATGTGTTCATACATGTATAGATGTCTATACATAAGCATATAAATTAGGTTATTTTTGTATATATATGCATATAATGACAAATATACAAATTAATTGCATAAGCATAAGGAATTAAGCATAACCCATATAAACAATTATCCACCTTGCCCATAGGACAGATATTTTCCCATTTCAATGAAGGCAGAAAAAAGTAACTATGTGTTTGTTTATATATTATAGTAAAGAGTAACTTCTCTCAATAACTGTCTCAGATTCATTGACTAACCAAATTCAAAGAAAGGTATAAATATATAGTAGAAAGCCTAACAATTGCAGACCCAGGCATAGTGCATTTTACCTTGTGCAAGTTTCCTAACTGTTCCTATATAAAGTGTGGATAATGATGATATGTGCTACCTTGTAGCATGAGTTGTTATGAGGATGAATTGGAAAAGTGTTTATATGGTAATCAGAGGATGTTATTCCTCTCAAAACTAAAATTAAGGAACAAAAGGATTGAGTTATTTGAGAATAAATCATAATCTCCAGTATCTCTATGGTTTTGATTTGATCATCTTTAAAGTAAACAGAAAAGGAAGTTGTATGCCTGGTCCATGTCAGGTCAGAGATATGAACTCAGTTCTTTTCATTGCAATGAACAGTGGTCTTTTCAAAATGCCAAGGCTGGCTGAAAATTATATTGGAAAGATATCCCTCCTATGAACAATTTAAGGTACATTAAATTAGCTTCTGTCAGCAAAGATATATTTAAGGTAAATGGACATAGGGAGAGTATGATGGGAAGTTATATCAGCAAAATTCTACATTACAAAGACAAAGTCTGGAAGGCAAATATGAATAGGAGTATCAATTATTGGGTTCATTCTTAGGGTCGAGAAGATCCCTTGGAAAGGAAAATGGCAATCCACCCAGTATTCCTGCCAGAATATTCCCATGGACAGAGAAGCCTAGTGGGCTACAATTGACGGGGTCACAAAGATTTGGACACAACTGAGTGACTGAACACAGATACAGTGAAGGAGCTATACTTATTTCATTAATGTTGCTGTTCAGTCACTAAGCACTTAGGTATTTAAATATTCAGTTCAGTCACTCAGTCGTGTCTGACTCTTTGAGACCCCATGAATCGCAGCACACCAGGCCTCCCTGTCCACCACCAACTCCCGGAGATCACTCAGACTCACGTCCATCGAGTCAGTGATGCTATCCAGCCATCTCATCCACCGCCGTTCCCTTTTCCTCCTGCCCCCAATCCCTCCCAGCATCAGAGTCTTTTCCAAAGAGTCTACTCTTCACATGAGGTGACCAAAGTACTGGAGGTTCAACTTTAGCATCATTCCTTCCAAAGAAATCCTAGGGCTGATCTTCTTCAGAATGGACTGGTTGGATCTCCTTGCAGGCCAAGGGACTCTCAAGAGTCTTCTCCAACACCACAGTTCAAAACCATCAATTCTTCGATGCTCAGCCTTCTTCACAGTCCAAATCTCACATCCATACATGACCACAGGAGAAACCATAGCCTTGACGAGATGGACCTTAGTTGGCAAAGTAATGTCCCTGCTTTTGAATATGCTATCTAGGTTGGTCATAACTTTCCTTCCAAGGAGTAAGCGTCTTTCAATTTCATGGCTGCAGTCACCATCTGAAGTGATTTTGGAGCCCCCCCGCCCCCGCAAAAAAAAAAAAAAAAATCTGACACTGTTTCCACTGTTTCTCCACCTATTTCCCATGAAGTGATGGGACCAGATTCCATGATCTTTGTTTTCTGAATGTTGAGTTTTAAGCAAAGATTTTCACTCTCCACTTTCACTTTCATCAAGAGGCTTTTTAGTTCCTCTTCACTTTCTGCCATAAGGGTGTTGTCATCTGCATATCTGAGGTTATTGATATTTCTCCCAGCAATCTTCATTCCAGCTTGTATTTCTTCCAGCCAGCGTTTTGCATTATGTACTCTGCATAGAAGTTAAATAAGCAGGGTGACAATGTACAGCCTTGACGCACTTCTTTTCCTCTTTGGAACCAGTCTGTTGTTCCATGTCCAGTTCTAATTCTTGCTTCCTGACCTGCATACAGATTTCTCAAGAGACATATCAGGTGGTCTGGTATTCCCATCTCTTTCAGAATTTTCCACAGTTTATTGTGATTCACACAATCAAAGGCTTTGGCATAGTCAATAAAGCAGAGATAGATGTTTCTCTAGAACTCTCCTGCTTTTTCCATGTTCCAGTGGATGTTGGCAATTTGATCTCTGGTTCCTCTCCCTTTTCTAAAACCAGCTTGAACATCAGGGAGTTCACAGTTCATGTATTGCTGAGGCCTGGCTTGGAGAATTTTGAGCATTACTTTACTAGCATGTGAAATGAGTGCAATTGTATGGTAGTCTGAGCATTCTTTGGCATTGCCTTTTTTTGGGATTGGGATGAAAACTGACCCTTTCCAGTCCTGTGCCCACTGCTGAGTTTTCCAAATTTGCTGGCATATTGAGTGCAGCACTTTCATATCATCATCTTTCAGGCTTTGAAATAGCTCAACTGGAATTCCATCACCTCCACTAGTTCATAGTGATGCTTTCTAAGGGCCACTTGACTTCACATTACAGGATGTCTGGCTCTAGATGAGTGATCACACCACTGTGATTATCTGGGTCGTGAAGATCTTTTTTGTACAGTTATTCTGTGTATTCTTGCCACCTCTTCTTCTGCTTCTGCTTCTAATATCTTCTGCTTCTGTTATGTCCAGGCCATTTCTGTCCTTTATCGAGCCCATCTTTGCATGAAATGTTCCCTTGGTATCTCTAATTTTCTTGAAGAGATTTCTAGTGTTTCCAGTTCTGTTCTTTTCCTCTATTTCTTTGCATTGATTGCTGAAGAAGGCTTTCTTATCTCTTGTTGCTATTCTTTGGAACTCTGCATTCAGCTACTTATATCTTTCCCTTTCTCCTTTGTTTTTTTT
>SJXQ01009151.1:0-33196 GCA_006408695.1 Aepyceros melampus
TGATGTCCTCTGCTCGCATTCAGAAGTTGCCCTGTAGAATTTACTCAGCGTTGAGATGTTCTTTTGATGAATTTGTGCGTGAGAAAGTGGTCTCTCCATCCTATTCTTCTGCCATCTTAGGCGCCCCCCACACACAGTCAAGCTGGTTTTAGAAAAGGCAGAGGAACCAGAAATCAAATTGCCAACATCCATTGGATCATCAGAAAAGCAAAAGTGCTCCAGAAAAACATCTATTTCTGCTTTACTGACTATGCCAAAGCCTTTGACAGTGTGGATCACAACAAACTGTGGAAAATTCTGAAAGAGATGGGAATACAAGACCACCTGACCTGCCTCTTGAGATATCAGTATACAGGTCAAGAAGCAACAGTTAGAACTGGACATGGAACAACAGACTGGTTCCAAATAGGAAAAGGAGTAAGTCAAGGCTATATATTGTCACCTTGCTTGTTTAACTTCTATGCAGAGTACATCATGAGAAATGCTGGGCTGGATGAAGCACAAGCTGGAATCAAGATTGCCAAGAAAAATATCAATAATCTCAGATATGCAGATGACACAATCCTTATGGCAGAAAGTGAAGAACTAAAGAGCCTCCTGATGAAAGTGAAAATGTTGGCTTAAAGCTCAACATTCAGAAGACTAAGACCATGGCATCTGGTCCCATCACTTCACGGCAAATATATGTAGATAGTGGAAACAGTGACAGACTTTATTTTTGGAGGATCCAAAATCACTGCAGATAGTGACTGTAGCCATCAAATTAAAATATGCCTGCTCCTTGGAAGAAAAATTATGACCAACCTAGACAGCATACTAAAAGCAGAAACATTACTTTGCCAACAATGTCCCTCTAGTCAGAGCTATATTTTTTCCAGTAGTCATGTATGGATGTGAAAGTTGGACTATAAAGAAAGCTGAGCACCAAAGAATTGATGCTTTTGAACTCTGGTGTTGGATAAGACTCTTCTAAGTCCCTTGGACTGTAAGGAGATCCAACCAGTCCATCCTAAAGGAAATAATCCTCGGTGTTAATTGGAAGGACTGATGTTGAAGCTAAAACTCCAGTACTTTGTCCACCTCATGCAAAGAAGTGACTCATTTGAAAAGAACCTGATGCTGGGAAAGATTGAAGGTGGGAGAAGAGGATGACAGGGGATTAGATGATTGGATGGTATCACTGTCTCAATGGACATGAGTTTTAGTATACTCTGGGAGTTGGTGATAAAGAAGGAGGCCTGGCGTGCTGCAGTCCATGGGGTCACAAAGATTGAACATGACTGAGTGACTGAACTGAACTGAACATTTAAAAATAACCACGAATGCCACATTAGTTGGGTGCATGGTTCACTTTTAATTGATTGAGAATCACATCTTAGGATGGGTATCTCGTTCAAAATTTTATCAATAATAGCTACAGAAATGTTCCCCTACTATTAGCAAGTGTTGGAGCCAGTAGTGAAATCTAGGCTTCACATTAGAATCCACAGGCTTAAGCCTTTCACCACTAGGGAGCAATCTCATCCTACCAACCCTCAAGGTTGTCTCTTAAAGATGTCTCTTATGTGTATTCAATTCCTATCCTTCTTGTCAATGTCACTTCCAAACCCTCAGTGCTCTTTTAGTCTCTCAGTTAATCCTCCCTCACTATCAAGGATGTCTGTGCAAATTCAGCACCCCTATCCCTTGAGTATCTCATATGTCTTTAAAAATTATTAGCACTATATTAATTTTTTAAATTTCTACTTATATCCTAGAAATGTACTTTTTTTTTTTTTGGAAAAGTATAATCTCTTCTTTGCCTGGGGTCATATTCCCTCATATTATTTGGATTTTAATCACTATTTCTCTTCTGTCTATAAATGGGTCCTTTTTATTGAGTCCTAAGTGTTATAGCCTCTTCTATCTTGATCTTCCTTGTTTCTGAATATTTCTGTCTAGGTGGCAATGGCAACCCACTCCAGTACTCTTGCCTGGAAAATCCCATGGACGGAGGAGCCTGGTAGGCTGCAGTCCATGGGGTCGCGAAGAGTCGGACACGACTAGTGACTTCACTTTCACTTTTCACTTTCATGCATTGGAGAAGGAAATGGCAACCCACTCCAGTGTTCTTGCCTGGAGAATCCAGGGATGGCAGAGCCTAGTGGGCTGCCATCTCTGGAGTCGCACAGAGTCGGACACGACTGAAGCGACTTAGCAGCAGCAGCAGTCATCTGTCACTCTTCTCAGGCTCATTTTTATACCCTGTGGAATCCATTTTCCCCCTTTGAAGAACACTCTAAGCTGTGTAAACTGACAATGACCACACCTCCTTCATGGAAACTACTGTTCCCTTGCTTTATATGAAACACGTTTCTTTTAACTTCCTTTTGCGTCTCCCACTTAATCTTCAGGTGCTTCTCCTTCTTTAAAATAGAACAAATATAAACAAATATAGACCTCTTTTATATTTTATAAGTGTTTGTGTTCCTCAGTATTCCTTTTTTAGTTTTTGACTCTTCACATTCTTTACACTTTCAGCTCTATCTCCCACACCCATGCTGCTGATTTCCAAAGCTCTATTTTGAGCTATAACTATAGTCCTAAAGGTCAATATATACAACTGCAGAGCTTGCCAGTATATCTGAAAGACTCACAGTAATCCAAACTGAACATGACCAAATAGAACATATTCTGTATATCGCCCAGTAGTCTGAGAAAGAAAGAAACCCAAATAAATAGCAATTTTAACAAGTTGAGAGACAGTGACATTAACTTCAACAAGCTGAGAGAAAACTTCAACTTCAGCAAGGAGAGAAAATAGACATGCTCCTCAGCTGTATTCTCTTAATAAGGGGCAATTACAGTCAATTACTTATTGTTTCTTAGCATCTACATTTAATAACCAATTCTGTCCACCTTTCTTCCTAAATATCTTTTTCTGGTCATATCATTTATAATTAAATTCCTTGGTAATATCTACTACCTACTGACAAAGAAATCCTTAGTGTAGCATCCAAGTACTGGCACCTGTATTCCTCTATTCCTATGTGGTTTTACATTATACCCCTGCTTCTCTCTCAACACTTTTTTTCAGTTGTACTTAACAGTTAATTCCCTGAGCCTTTTATGTATTGTCATGACTCTTTTTTATTAATTTTTTTTTTCTGCAATGACCTTCCCCATTTATTGGCAGCTGTCAAACCTGAAGTCTTTGAATCACTCCATATGGAAACAGGAAAAGTGACAATGTAGGGATTCCACCAATTAATCATATTTCTGTCACATTTCACCTATGTAGGTAGTCTTTCACTGCTCCTATTTACAGAGTAGACTTTCACATAAATTTTTTTATGTATACAGAGTGTACATTGGTAGATCTTCTGAATGGATGGATGGCAAACAAACTTGTTGCTGTGGCTGTAGGAATGGAGTAAAAGCATTATATTTGTGGGTTTTTTTTAATATTATGATTCTTGCCCTTGTGATAAACAATTTTAATGTCCAAAGAAGACACCTATGGCTTCAAAAGGACCGAGATCCTAGGAAGTTTTGATTTATGTTATTTTATTATCATTACATTATCCACTCTTCCTCAAAGGGACCTAGATTCTCTTTAACCTCTGTCATTGGAGAGACCCTTGAGAGGCAACACAGGCTGAACATCTCTGACAACCTTGGCTGTGGTACTTCTAGAAATGCCTAAGAGCTTAAGTACCCATTATACAATTGGGATGCTGGATTTGCTTCAACTGGTGATGAAAGTTCAATTTTATAGATAGTCTTTCTTTAAATTGAACTATTGATTTACAGTATTATGTTAATTTCAAGTATACAGCAGAGTGACTCAGTTACACATGTATATGTGTATATACATATATTTTCAGTTTATTTTCCATTGTAGGTTATTAGAAGATATTGACTATATAGATATTCTTAAATGTTGAAATATCAGGTGCAAATATTGTGACCATCTGAGAATTCTAAGTCATTTTCAACATAAGAGAACTGAAGTACTCATGATTTTTGCCCAAATTTCCAATGATATACTGCAAAGACTTAGAAATGTCCAGTACTTTATGTTCTACTCAAAGCTTCTCTGTACTTCTTTCCAATAAATTTTCCCTTATATTTTCTATCAATTAAGTCTATTTTGTAGAATTTTTACCTATTAAAATTTTTAATATAAGACACCTACAAATCATTTGGTCTCAGATTTGCTGCTTTTAAAATCTAGTATGCACTCCTGGAATACTGAAGTGGCTTGCAATTCCAGTTGAGCTGTTTCAAATCGTGAAAGATGATGCTGTGAAAGTGCTGCACTCAATATGCCAGCAAATCTGGAAAACTCAGCAGTGGCCATAGGACTGGAAAGGGTCAGTTTTCATTCCAATTCCAAAGAAAGGCAATGCCAAAGAATGCTCCAACTACCACACAATTGCACTCATCTCACATGCTAGTAAAGTAATGCTCAAAATTCTCCAAGCCAGACTTCAGCAATACGTGAACCATAAACTCCCTGATGTTCAAGCTGGTTTTAGAAAAGGCAGAGGAACCAGAGATCAAATTGCCAACATCCATTGGATCATGGAAAAAGCAAGAGAGTTCCAGAAAAACATCTATTTCTGCTTTATTGACTATGACAAAGCCTTTGACTGTGTGGATCACAATAAACTGTGGAAAATTCTGAAGGAGATGGGAATATCAGACCACCTAACCTGCCTCTTGAGAAATCTGTATGCAGGTCAGGAAGCAACAGTTAGAACTGGCCATGGAACAACAGACTGGTTCCAAATAGGAAAAGGAGTACGTCAAGGCTGTATATTGTCACCCTGCTTATTTAACTTCTATGCAGAGTACATCATGAGAAACGCTGGACTGGAAGAAGCCCAAGCTGGAATCAATATTGCCGGGAAAAATATCAATAACCTCAGATATGCAGATGACACCACCCTTATGGCAGAAAGTGAAGAGGAACTAAAGAGCCTCTTGTTGAAAGTGAAAGAGGAGAGTGAAAAAGTTGGCTTAAAGCTCAACATTCAGAAAACGAAGATCATGGCATCTGGCCCCATCACTTCATGGGAAATAGATGGGGAAACAGTAGAAACAGTGTCAGACTTTGTTTTTTTGGGCTCCAAAATCACTGCAGATGGTGACTGCAGCCATGAAATTAAAAGGCGCTTACTCCTTGGAAGAAAAGTTATGACCAACCTAGATAGTATAATCAAAAGCAGAGAAAGATTGCCGGGAGAAATATCAATAACCTCAGATATGCAGATGACACCACCCTTATGGCAGAAAGTGAAGAGGAGCTAAAAAGCCTCTTGTTGAAAGTGAAAGAGGAGAGTGAAAAAGTTGGCTTAAAGCTCAACATTCAGAAAACGAAGATCATGGCATCTGGCCCCATCACTTCATGAGAAATAGATGGGGAAACAGTAGAAACAGTGTCAGACGTTATTTTTTTGGGCTCCCAAATCACTGCAGATGGTGACTGCAGCCATGAAATTAAAAGATGCTTACTCCTTGGAAGGAAAGGTATAACCAACCTAGATAGCATATTCAAAAGCAGAGACATGACTTTGCTGACTAAGGTCTGTCTAGTCAAGGCTATGGTTTTTCCTGTGGTCATGTATGGATGTGAGAGCTGGACTGTGAAGAAGGCTGAGGGCCAAAGAATTGATGCTTTTGAACTGTGGTGTTGGAGAAGACTCTTGAGAGTCCCTTGGACTGCAAGGGGATCCAACCAGTCCATTCTGAAGGAGATCAGCCCTGGGATTTCTTTGGAAGGAATGATGCTAAAGCTGAAGCTCCAGTACTATGTCCACCTCATGTGAAGAGTTGACTCATTGGAAAGACCCTGATGCTGGGAGGGATTGGGGCCAGGAGGAGAAGGGGATGACAGAGGATGAGATGGCTGGATGGCATCACGGACTCGATGGACTTGAGTCTGAGTGAACTCCGGGAGATGGTGATGGATAGGGAGGCCTGACGTGCTGTGATTCATGGGGTCGCAAAGAGTTGGACACAACTGAGGGACTGAACTGACTGAGTTTAGCCATCAGTATTGAGAATGTTCAAAATGTATGAGATCACTTGTAAGATGATAACAACTGTCTCCATGAGAGGCCTGTGTCGGCCCTGACCTGGACTTGATGAACTGCTCACCAATGAGCAGAGTGAAACTTGGACTTGGGGAACAAGGCCTGAAAAGAAAGATGGCCTTGCTCACGGAAGAAGAGACTTGAGCACGGAGGAAGCTCAGTGGTCCCACACCCCTTCTGACCCCAGGAACAGCATCCCAGGACACCATCCCTGGAGTCTGTGAGGCTCACCCATTGTAACAACAGCTGGGAAGATACTTGGATCCTGTGGCTCCAAGAGTGAGAGCTCCAAGAAGGCTCCCACCACTCAACACATCCATGTCCTATTCCCCAGAAACTTTGAATATGTTAAATCAGATGGTAAAGGAGAATTAAAGTTACAGATGGAAAGTTAGGGTCCAATCAGCTGACTGGGAGACGGGCAAGATTTTTCTGGAGTATCTGGTTAGCCAAACACAGTCATAAATGTCTTCAAAATTAGAAGAGGGATGCAGAGAGGAGATCCGAGTGAGGAATGCAGAAGGACATGGGCTTCCCTGGTGGCTCAGTGGTAAAGAATCTGCCCACCAACTCAGGAGACACAGGTTCAGTCCCTGGACCAGGAAGATCCCCCATCCCAAGGAGCAAGTAAGCCCGTGGGCCACAACTATTGAGCCTGTGCTCTAGAGCCCGGGAACCACAACTACTGAGCCACGAGCCACAACTTCTGAAGCCTGGACACCTAGAGACCGTGCTCAGTGGTGAGAGGAGCCCCCTCGGTGAGACGCCCACACACCAACAAAAACCCAGCACAGTCAACAACAACAAAAGAGACTGCCTGACTTCACTCCTCCGGCTGCTTTTGTAGATGGAAGGAGGAGACCACCGAGGCAGGAAGAGTCCGCACTGGATTCTCCCCTGGAGCCGCGAGAAGGAACACAGTCCTGTGGATGCCTTGGCTGTGACCCCATGAGACCCACACTGAACTCAAAATCCATCGAACGTGTAAAATAGTACACATGTGTTGTTTTCAGTCGCTCAGTTTGTGACCACCTGTTAGAGCAGCCACAGAAGACTAGTACACGTCCCTCCCAAGAGGGAGATCCAGATGCCCTCACACCAGGGATAATTTGTCCAAAGCAGTGAATCATTTTTCAGTCTCTGAGGCAAGCACCTGCTCATCTTTAACCAAAAGCTAAAAGCTTCCCAATTCCACTCTCTCTTTTGGCATGTGCTGTGTAAACCAGCTCCTCCGTGGCTGCAGGCGTTCAGAAGCCCTGCATGGGCAGCTAAGGGAAGAGCATCCATTATTGGAAGTCAATGTGAAACTTACCTTAGAACTTTTCAGCCCGCTACTTCAAAAGAAGAGCTAAACTCGAAGGGCGTTGTTAGCGATCCAACTGCGCAGCTTTAGGAAAACAAATTCAGAGACAAAACGTGTCCATATCTCAAGTTTACCTTTATTGTTCCAAAGAATGGCAGGGATCTTAGAAGACTGTCATCTTAAAGTGCCATGTGTGGAGTTAGAGATGGAGTGGCAGTATTAATAGAATTGCCTTGCTTTAGTAGGTTTAGGGAAAATCCTCAACATTATTTTCCTGCCGTTTTCTAAATTAAATTTATAAGAAATATTATGTATCCTGCTGTGCAGTGTGAAAGCTGTATTCTTGTAAAGGGCTTATAATCATATTAAAAAGCTGGAGGGTGAAGTTTGTTCATGCCATCAAAGTCACAAAGTAAAAAATAGAGCCTCACATTGTGCATTTTTATAATGGTAATACCTTTTGGCGTATTAAACACCACAAAGTGCTTTCCTGATACTGTTCTGTTAATCCTCAGAACATCCCCACTGGGGAGGTATATTTTTATCTCCTCTTTGCATATGGGAAAACTGAGGCACAGCGAGCGTCGGCAATTTGCCTCGGCCTGCCGGTGGGTTGGCAGCACAGCTGGCATGGAAACTCCAGGATCTTAGCCCGAAGATGACTCATGCCATTCATCAGAAGACAGTTCTCTCACTAATCTACCTTTCTGCAGGTACAGACACAGCTCCAGGAGGACTTCGGCATCGCTCAAATTTTATCTTCAGGTTCCTCAAGAAAAAAGTCCTAGAGATAGATATTTTTGTTAATTCCACTATACCTGCTTACAATATTCATGAACAGTCAGTAGCTTGAGATGAGAGGGCTCAGAGCAGGGGCATTTTGCAAAGTCAGTGGGAACGTGGACGCTTGAGGAAAAGCTGATGAGGACAGGGTCTGGAGAGCTGGAGAAGGACCGCCGGGGCTGGAAGCTCCCACGGCGGCTCTTCAGCCAGGAGCACTGGTCTCCCGCAGACCAGGAGACAGCACTTTCAGGGAGTCATGGGCAGTCAGGAAGCTCTGGGCACAGAGGTCACTCCTCTTTTTCTGCAGACTTAGGTTTCAGCCTGGCTCATAAGCCACTGCTTGGCATGCTATGAAGTACTCTCAAGATCCCCAGTCTTGAGCATCTTGAGAGAAAACTACAGTGACTTAAAATCTCTAGCTCTGCTCTGTGCCCTTGAAGAAGTGGGAGGGCCCAAATTCCTTTCTCTCTGCCCATGGCCATGCTCTCAACTGCATGGCCATGTGTCCCTGAGAGACAGAAACAAAGACTTAAGCATCTTACAAACAACAGACTAAGTGACGTTTTAAGCCCTGTGGTGCTGGACTTAGTCGCTCAGTCATGTCCGACTCTTTGTGACCCCATGGACTATAGCCCACCAGGCTCCTCTGTCCATGGGATTCTCCAGGCAAGAATATTGGAGTGGGTTGCCATGTCCTCCTCCAGGGGATCTCCCCAACCCAGGGATCGAACCCAGGTCTCTTGAACTGCAGGCAGATTCTTTACCAGCTGAGTTACAAGGGAAGCCCTTAAGCTATGTGCAGCCATGAATCTCAGCATGTTGCTACTTCAGCCTCACTAGAATTAGACTGACCCTTTTGTTACACAAGAGGAAAAGTTGTCCACTTAGGTCCAATCACTAGTGAGTGGTGGGGCTTGGATTCCATTCAGGGCTGACAGGACTTTCCTACCTACTTTGAACATAGCTCCTTCACTGCCAAGGAAGTTCTGTATAGTCAAAGCTATGGTCTTTCCAGTAGTCATGTATGGATGTGAGAGTTGGATCACAAAAAAGGCTGAGCACCAAAGAATTGATGCTTGTGAACTGTGATGTTGAAGACTCTTAAGAGTCCCTTGGACAGCAAGGAGATCCAACCAGTCAATCTTAAAAGAAATCAACTCTGAATATTCATTGGAAGGACTGATGCTGAAGCTGAAGCTCTAATACTTTGGCCACCTGATGCGAAGAGCTGATTCATCAGAAAAGACCCTGATGCTGGGAAAGATTGAGGAGAAGGGGACAACAGAGGAGGAGATGGTTGGATGGCATCAACAACACAATGAACATTCTGCTGCTGCTGCTATTGCTGCTAAGTCACTTCAGTCGTGTCTGACTCTGTGCACCCCATAGACAGCAGGCCACCAGGCTCCCCCGTCCCTGGGATTCTCCAGGCAAGAATACTGGAGTAGGTTGCTATTTCCTTCTCCAGTGCATGAAAATGAAAAGTGAAAGTGAAGTCGCTAGTCATCTCCAGCTCTTCCTGACCCCATGGACTGCAGCCTACCAGGCTCCTCCATCCATGGGATTTTCCAGGCAAGAGCACTGGAGTGTGTTGCCACTGCCTTCTCTGCAATGGACATGAGTTTGAGCAAACTCTGGGGGATGGTGAGGGACAGGGAAGCCTGGAGTGCTGCAGTCCACGGGGTCATGAATAGTCGGACACGACTTGGTGAGTAAACAGTAGCAACAACAATTGCTCCTGATATCCTGTGACTCTGCCAACTGCAAATAGTGATGTACTCAGCGTCGTTTGCTATTTGTGTCTTTCTTTGGTGTTCCACCAACAAACCTGTTACACCTGCCATATCTCGTTTAGTTTAAGGACATTTAATCCTCAACAGCCTTTAATAAAATATCAGGGCATTGTTCCTAGTTCTTCTTCCTGAGAACTTATTTAAGACAAAGATAGTCAATTTATTTGGACAATTAACATTTTCTATTCCTTTTCTTCCTTTGCCCACATGCTCTATGTGCCACTAACTATGCTACAAATGCTCAATTGTTCTGTGAGTTATTTATATAAATAGTTGATTGACTAGCTGCACAGGAGCACATTTTATTTTTTAAATTTTTATTGGAGTATAGTTGATTTATGATGTGTTAGTTTCACAGGCACAGCAAAGTGAATGAGTTATACATCTCCGTATATCCACTCTTAGGTTCTTTTCAGAAGCTAATTTTGGAGCACAGTTTCCATCCTGGGATTAGGATTACCCACAGGGAGATGAGCGGCTTGTTTGCTGGTTCCCTCCTGGAGCGGACTGTCTCCCAGACCTGCCGGCCGAGCCTGCCATCTCCTCATTCGCACCATCCCAGTCTGTGCCAGTGGCTCCATGACGCCAGCACTGGTGCTCTGTCCAGGATTCCTGCTGGCGCCATGCATGCTCAGCGGGAGAAGGGGATGGGTCAGAGGTGCTGGGGAGTGACCATCCCTGGCACAGCCCTAACCAGCTGCGAACTGAGTGGAGTGGATCAGATTTCCACTTTTGGAACCTCTCAGGGAGAATGTACCACCTTCCAGAGGCCCTTACAGGATGCAACCCAGCTGCCCACAGAACTGACCTGCCCTCTAACGTACGCTTCAGTTTCCCATCTCCTTTCCCCACTCCTTGTTGGGGGGCCCCTAGAATAACCTCCCCCATAACCTCAAGGGTGGCTTCTGGGCTTCCCCAACCTAACTCACTCATGTTTCCTAGACTTCTGTCTCCTTTGTCATCTAAAACACCAGCCTACTGAGTTGCACGGGGCCTTGCAGATTCTCATCTAGCTGACCTCTGGAGAGTGGAGGAATGGCAAGTAGGCAGGACTCTGGCCATTTTCTTCAGTTACAGCAGGGGAATTTCTGTGTGTTTACGACTCACTTTCCCAGCTGAACTGAAGGATCTAAACCTTGAAAAAGTTGCTTGAACACCATGGATCTAGGGAAACAGATTTCACCATAGGGGAACTTCATCAGTATTAGTTCCTATTGCTGCTGTAACAAATTCCCAGGAACTTCAGACCACAGAAATCCATTCTTTCAGTTCTGGAGACAGAAGTTTGAAATAAAGATGTCAGCTGGGCCAACTGCCTCCAGAGGCTCTGTGAGAGGATCTGTTCTGCCTCCTCCAGTGTCCAATGGCTTCAGACACTCCCTGCTTTGTGACAGCGTCACTCCAGTCTCGGCCTCCATCTCCACACGGCCTTGTCTGCTGGGTTTGCATCTTCTTACTTTTTGATGTTGAAGCTGAAACTCCAGTACTTTGGCCACCTGATGCAAAGAACTGACTCACTGGAAAAGACCCTGATGCTGGGAAAGATTGAAGGCAGGAGGAGAAGGGGATGACAGAGGATGAGATGGTTGGATGGCATCACTGACTCAATGGACTTGAGTTTGAGTAAACTCGGGAGTTGGTGTTAGACAGGGAAGCCTGGCATGCTGCAGTCCATGGGGTTGCAACTGAGCAACTGACCTAAACTGAACTTTTTGTATTATATAAGGACAGTTCTCATTGGATTTAAGGCACACCTAGATAATCCAGGATGATCTCAATTTGTTCATATCTGCAGAGACTCTTTTCCAAGTAAGATGTTGTTCCCCATAGGTTCTGGAGATTGGGATGTGGACACATCTCCTGGGAGCCCCCATTCAGCCCATGACACCATCAACACTATCTTTGGCCATCATGGCACAAACCAGGAATAACTAGCAATTCCTTCCATCACAAGGGACCTGATTCCATCCTTGCTAAACTCATAATAGCCCCTTATGGGCTATCTATTATAAGATAGTCCTCGTAACGTGCCAATACTGTGCCCAAACCTGCTGTCTATAACTACCCCCTGTTGTCCTGCTGCTGGAGATACCCAAGGGAAATTCAGTTCCTTTCCAATGAAATTAATGAATAAAGTGAAAGTGAAAGTGAAGTCACTCAGTGGTGTCTGACTCTTTGGGACCCTGTGGACTGTAGCCTACCAGGCTCCTCCGTCCATGGGATTCTCCAGGTGAGAATACTGAAGTGGGTTGCCATTTCCTTCTCTAGGGGATCTTCCCAACCCAGGGATCGAACCTGGGTCTCCCACATTGGAGGCAGATGCTTTAACCTCTGAGCCACCAGGGAAGATTGAACGAATAAAGCTGAGCCTAAAAATTTTGGGTCAGAGAAATATGGAAGTTTGTAACTTCAGGGCAATCTGGATAACTAATTCAACTTTATTCGTCAGTTATTATGTGTTTATGAATCGCACAGTGGTGGATGGTACAGAAGATTCAAAGGTGGATGAAAGAATCCAGGATCCACAGAATGTGAGCATCTAGGACACGCACACACAATTTACAGAAGTAATGACTAGACACGGGGAAGGGTGACGGAGGTCATAAAGGAGGGTTAACAAAGTGTGCTAGGAGTTAGAGGACAGAGAGGGTATCTTCCATCCTCTCCAAACTATTCTCCACACAGAAGCCAAAACAAGTTTTTTGTTGTTGTTGTTTTGTTCTGTTTTAATTGGAGCATATTCTCTCAGGCTCAATACTACACAAGTGATTTTTTATGAAAAAAAAAAAAAAAAAAAAAACACATCAAACTCCTAGTATGGTCTCCAAAGCTCTTCCAGACTGGGCTCTTCCTATCTCTCAGCCTTGCAGTCTGCACATTCTCCCTTGCTCTCTGAGAAGGCACCAGCCACTTGAGTCCACATCAGTCCCTCACTCTTGTCAAGCTCTGTTCTCCCCCCAGGGTCACCTCCCCAGGACTCCCGGAGCCTGGAACACTTTTAACCCCCATTTTTTCACTATTTAGTTCTCCGCCTCTCTTGATTCTTTCATTGAAGTTGGGTTTCCTGTCATATTCTTCTAGCACCTTGATGTTTCTTTATATCAGTTATGAATATGCCATCACATGCCTAGAGATGTGGTTGTTCGATGTGATTCTTCTATTCGGTGGTGAGTTTATCAGGGCCATTATTTCCACAATGCCCACATGGCCAATCACAGAGCCTGGATGATAGATGCTCAGGAAAGACATTTGCCAAACAAGTGATTCAATGGTCGAGTGATTCAAGAGCAACTGGATAAAAGGTTTATTCCATTGGTGACATTTGAGGAAAATTTTGAAGAGATAGTAGGATTGGGGCAGGAAAAACCTTCCAGGAGAGTGAGGAATATATAAGTGGGAAGTTCAGGGCTTAGTGTTTGGAAAGTGGCAAATTACAAAGTTTGGTTTTAATATAAGGATATGTCTAGGACAGGAATCAGCCAAATTTCCTAAGGGGCCAAATGGCAAAGATGTTAAGCTTTGTGAGCCAAGGTGTCTCTGTGGCAACAATTCAACTCCACCACCGCAGTGTGAAAAGTGGCATGGATGGCACATGAACAGGTGGGTATGCGTGTGCTCTAATACAGCTTCGCTTACAAAACAGGTGATGGACCGAATTTGGCTAATGGGTTGCAGCTGCTGGGCCAGGGAATAATGAGAGGGTTAAGTTTCTCTTGAGGTGGTGCAGCACTCCAAATCCTCAACTGTGATTCAGTGAGTTACTAGACAGGTAATAGGCCCACATATGGCCCACAGAGCCATAGCAAGCTTTTGGATTAAAACAAAGGTGCCTAGAGTGGTTTTTCAATATGATTAATCTGGCAGCATCCTCCAATGAACTGAATCAGAGAGACTAGAGACACAGAGGGGTAGTTGGGTGTCTATTGTAATAATAACAATCTAGGTAAAAGAAGGTAAGAGTCTTACCTAAAAAGATTGTACATGAGGTGATAGGGGAAACTGAGACACTGAGTCTGATGTCTTTATCCTGGGTTAGAAAATGGTGCAAGGAAGTGGCCAGCTGAGTGCCCACGTGTGCAGTCTAAGGTGTGAGAGCACATCAGTGGGGGATCCGGCAGATAGAGAAAGTTTAGCGTTCAAGCGTTCAAGAGAGGGGTGTGAGCTGTGGCTGAGCCCGTGCAGGGAGGGAGGGCGTGATGCCCCAGGACACACTGGCCACGCCCTTCCCTGAGGAGGAGGAAGGCGTTGCGAGGTAATCCTGCCGCAGAGGCCCAGGAGGCGGGCGGGGAGGGTTCACAGGAAAGGCAAAATCAGGCCCCAACAAATCTGCCTCCAGAAGCGAACAAAAAGCAAACCTGTCTCTGGAATTATTTTAAAAACTATATTCACAACATGGTGCATTAACCAGACATGACGCCTGAAAATTGGCGGCGTGAGCCTGGCCTTAAGGTTGGCTCTGCCCTAATCCATTCTAGAACGTGCATGGCAAAGAACCTGACACAGAAAAGTGACAGACCTATTTGCTTTCTTTATCCTAGGCAACACTGCATACTGCAAATGACCTGAAAACATCCAATAATCTGTTCATTTGCTAGAGTCTCTCTCTGAGACTGCATTGATGGGTGATTTATCAGGGCCACGGGGGCAGCACAGGGGCGTTCTCTGCATTTGCTCTGATGCTCTGATGCCAAAGCACACATCAGGACTGAAGGTAGTGTTTCCACGGAAAACAATGGCTCATGGTTAACACCACCCTGTTGGCACATAACGGGGGAGATAACTGGCGCTAATGCTAGAGCTGAGCGTTCACCGCCGCTCCCGTCTGTCCTTCAGTGGAAGCCTGTCAGCTCCGCACGCTCTGGCTGCCATGCATTCCCAGGAGTAGCGCGCCGTGTCTGTTCTTACAATAAAGACTTGGCTGAAGGTAAAATCAGGAGGGACAATATCCGCTAGCAGAGGGCTGACAAAGGCTGATTTCACTGGGTTTTTCACTTCCCACTAAGTGAAAGGCATTTGACCGCAGATTCGTGTGGTTAGGACGGCAGAGAAATTAGTGGTAGGAGAGCAATGATCTCAAATAACCTTTCCTGGAAAGGCCCCAATTTATCCTCACCTGCTGATCCCTGCACACTTTCCAGGTACTCTTGGATGTACACTACTGTTTATTAGTTTTTCTGGATTCTCTTTGTGAAAAGTGTACCATTCTGCATTTTGGTAGGGAGAAAAATAAAAATCTTTGGCGGCATTTCCAGGGCTTTTACAATCAAGAAGGAGAAATCGTTTTTCAAAGTCGAAGGTGATGAGAGCTCGTCCTGCAGTAGATGAGATGTGAGGTTCCTTGTCTGCAGAGAGAAGAGATGGAGACAGCACTCTCTGCTCACTGCTGCTCTCCGTCACCAGAAAATTCTCACTCCACCACCTGACAAGAAAGGCTTGCATCCGGGAACTAGCCTGCAAGTGAAAAACTGTTACCAGTTCAGGTAACAGTGCATGGGATTTTCACAGTGTCACCCGGCTACAGAATAATGAGTCAGGCATTTCTCTAGAATGACTTTCCATGGAGTCTCTCTGTGAATATCTTTCAAATTTTAACAACACTACAGTGCTGCACGTGTGAAAGCTACCAGGCCATACACTGAGCTATGCTATCTTTCCCCTTTGCCCCTATGCATCCATTTTCCCACCACCTCTGTGCTGCAGGAGAAGCTTTCCCCAAAGCCCTCTTGCTCTGGCTTTTGATTGGGCTTGTCCAATAGAAGGCACAACAGGAAATAGAGTAGGGAAGAGGGAGCAGGGTACAGGCCCCTTCCTTGCTGGGGCTGGGGCTCCTGCCGCATTCCCTGCTGGCTTCTTAGTACCTGCCCACACCTCTGGAAGCAGTTCCTTCACTAACTTCTCTTCTGTGAAACCCTTTAAAGATGTGATTACTTTCATGATTGCTCCCTGAAGGAAACCACAGCAATATTTTAATGATATTCATTGTAAAATATGTAAAGGGGAGTATGGAAATAACTGCATATTTCCTAGTCATAACTTTAACAAGACTATGGGAAAACTTGATAGAATAACTTAATAGAAACTTGATAGACAAATTCCTAATTTCATCTGGAAGAAAAAATATTCAAGAACATGGTTAAAAATTTTCTGAAAAAATATTTAAAAAGCAAAAGTGATGAGTGATGTCTCAATTTAGCTGACACTTCAATTGATTTTAAAACTTCATTAATTGAAACAAATTAACTCTTGTGCAAGAAGACAGATGAGTTAAAGAAAACAGAGCCTAGAAATCCACACAAGAAAATACAGGAATACTATTAATATTCAGGAATATATTTTATGAAAATGGAAGTATTTCCAATCCTTAAGGAAAATGATGATTCCTTAATAAAAGGTGTTAGGGCAACTGGCCACCATTTGTGAAAACTAAAAAGCTGGATTTCCAACTTCATTTCTTATATCACAACTAATTGAAGAGGAATCAATCATTTTAATGAGAAAAACAACCAATAAAAATACTAGAAGAACACATATTTATAATCTTGAAGCAAATGTGAGTAGGCATTTCTAATTATGTCAAGAATATATGAAATAATAGTTTTCAGTCTTAATTGTTATGTAAAATACAAAATTCTGTATACTTAAAAAACCTAATAGAACATATACAAAGAAAAAATATTGACAGAACTTAGTGGCACTATTGTAGAATACAAAGCCTGAAATTGTCTTCCCCTGAAAAAAATTCAAATGCTAGGTTAACAGTTTTTAAACTCTTTAAAATGTATTACTGAGCTGGGAAAAGCATAGTAGTTTGCAGAGGTCAAAAGCGGAATTGTAGAACCCTGTGAGATATGTGAGGGCTGAAACAGTTTTCACTCTGAAGGTGTCTGCCAACCCTAGGGACCCAAATCTCTTTTTTTGTTACTTGTACCAGGAGAAGGGGACAAGGTAAAGCAAGGTCCTGCCTGGGACCACTATACCTTTATTGTAAAAGTGAATGAGAACTAAGGCCTGTTGTTTGCCAGGAGAAAGCAAAGAAACTTGTCTGTCACTGCCTTGGCACTGCATGAACAAATCTATTTCCAATGAATGGAAAAATCCTACCCTGAGGACTGGCCAGCCCTCCTAGGGTTCTGCAGTCAGAATTCTCATTATCTGGTGCAGTTAGTCTGAAAATACTTCCAGCTGGCAGTAGCCTCAGGCAACTGGCAGAAGCAAGTACAGATCCTCTCTGTAGGCATAAAAATTCAGCCTAAACCTCAAAGAGCTCTAGACAGAAGATTCCAAAGAAAATAAGCTCACATTCAAAAACAAAGGAAATAAAACACCAAAAGGAAGAGCCAGCAGATACAAACTGGCAAGATGTTTGGACATAAGAATTATCAGATGCGAACTCTAAAATACTGTGTTTAATATGTGTAGATAAATAAAGGAGAAGCCTGAAAATAGGAGGAAGGAATAAGAGGTGACTAGATGCAACAAAGCAGACCTGAAAAAGAAGTGAACAGCTTTCTACAATGAACCATGTAACAGTCCGTGTTAAAAACAGTGCATGGATTAAACAGAAGATTAGACACAGCTGGAGAGAAACTACTGTTCTGGAAGACAGATTGGAAGAAATTATACAAAGCACTGTTAAGAGACAAAGAAAACTGACAACATCTGGGACATATCTGGGCTTCCCTTGTAGCTCAGTAAAGAGTCTGCCTACAATGCAGGAGACCTGGGTTTTTTCCTGGGTCAGGAAAATCCCCTGGAGAAGGAAAGGCAACTCACTCCAGTATTCTTGTCTGGAGAATCCCATGGAGAGAGGAGCCTGGCAGGCTGCTGTCTATGCAATATATCTAATAAGATTTCCCAAAGGTGATAGATAGAAGAAAAATAATACACAATGAGAAAACAGCCATAAGTTTTTAGAATTGTGGAGTGACAGCAAAACTCAAATTCAGGAAATTAAATGAATCTTGGGGAGACTAAATAAAAACAAAGCCACACCTATATAAGTCATAGTAAAGTTGCAGAACCTCAAAGACAAATCTAAAAAATATTCAGCAAAAAAAGCGTTAGAGCTAAAAAATTTAGCTCTAAAAGATTAGCTCTAAAGAACAACAGTTAGACTGACAACCAGTGTCTCAATAGCAACAATGCAATTTGTGGAATAATATCATCATTGTACTAAAAGAAAATATATGCAAATGTAAAATCTATCAGGAATGAGAACAGTATAAAGAGAACTCAAAAGCTGAGTTTACTGCTGATAAAACTCCTTATTTTACTACTTACTTCTCACTAAATGAAATTCTGAAGGCACGTGCAAAAAAAAACCAGAAATGACACTGGTAAATATAAGATAAATTTAAAAATTGTGTGAAACATTAATTTATGAAATTAAAGAAAGATTACATGTACTTTTGAAGAGTTTAGCAGATGTTAACATACTTAAGGAGTTGTATTATTTGGAAGAAGATTGAAACAATAGACTATATAAATATATTATATAGTAAACTCAGTGTAAAAGCAAAGGAGAAAAGGAAAGATACAAGCATCTGAATGCAGAGTTCCAAAGAATAGCAAGAAGAGATAAGAAAGCCTTCTTCAGCGATCAATGTAAAGAAATAGAGGAAAACAACAGAAGGGGAAAGACTAGAGATCTCTTCAAGAAAATTAGAGATACCAAGGGAACATTTCATGCAAAGATGGGCTCAATAAAGGACAGAAATGGTCTGGAACAAACAGAAGCAGAAGATATTAAGAAAAGGTGGCAAGAATACACAGAAGAACTGTATAAAAAAGATCTTCACGACCCAGATAATCATGATGATGGGATGACTAATCTAGAGCCAGACATCTTGGAATGTGAAGTCAAGTGGGCCTTAGAAAGCATCACTACAAACAAAGCTAGTGGAGGTGATGGAATTCCAGCTGAGCTGTTTCAAATCCTGAAAGATGATGCTGTGAAAGGGCTGCACTCAATATGCCAGCAAATTTGGAAAACTCAGCAGTGGCCACAGGACTGGAAAAGGTCAGTTTTCATTATAATCCCAAAGAAAGGCAATGCCAAAGAATGCTCAAACTACCGCACAATTGCACTCATCTCACATGCTAGTAAAGTAATGCTCAAAATTCTCCAAGCCAGACTTCAGCAATACGTGAACCGTGAACTCCCTGATGTTCAAGCTGGTTTTAGAAAAGGCAGAGGAACCAGAGATCAAATTGCCAACATCCGCTGGATCATGGAAAAAGCAAGAGAGTTCCAGAAAAACATCTATTTCTGCTTTATTGACTATGCCAAAGCCTTTGACTGTGTGGATCACAGTAAACTGTGGAAAATTCTGAAAGAGATGGGAATACCAGACCACCTGACCTGCCTCTTGAGAAAGCTGTATGCAGATTAGGAAGCAACAGTTAGAACTGGACATGGAACAACAGACTGGTTCCAAATAGTAAAAGGAGTACGTCAAGCCTGTATATTGTCACCCTGCTTAGTTAATGTCTATGCAGAGTACATCATGAGAAATGCTGGACTGGAAGAAACATAAGCTGGAATCAAGATTGCCAGGAGAAATATCAATAACCTCAGATATGCAGTTGACACCACCCTTATGGCAGAAAGTGAAGAGGAGCTAAAAAGCCTCTTGATGAAAGTGAAAGAGGAGAGTGAAAAAGTTGGCTTAAAGCTCAACATTCAGTAAACAGGGGCCACCTGTTCAATCCCTGGTCCAGAAGATTCCACATGCCACGGAGCAAGTGAGCTTGTGCACCGCAGCTACTGAGCCTGAGCGCCAGAGCCAGCAGGTCGCAGCTGCTGAAACCTGTGGGCCCAAAGCCCATACTCGGCAACGGGAGAAGCCATGGCAGGGAGAAGGCCTCACTGTGACTGCGGAACAGCCTCTTGCTGCAATAGGAGAAAAGCCCGTGCAGCAACTAAGACTTGGTACAGCCAACATGAAAATAATAATAATACATGAACTTTAAAAATATGTGTAAATAACTTTTCTATTATTTCTCCTCTTCTGCTCTGTCCTGTTTATTATTTTCCCTTCATTACCAGAACTCCTCCACCCTCCACCCTTCTCATTCCTATCCCCCAGCACACATGCACACCCACACTCACACACTTCCCAGTTCTTTCACTTTTTATCAATGCACCAACATTGTTTCAATTTCTTGGACCAAGAGCAATGATTTTGCCCCTTCCTTTATACATATAACATGTGTGTGTGTGTGTGTGTGTGTGTGTGCTTAGTCATGTCTGACTCTTTGTGACCCCATGAACCAGGCTCCTCTGTTCATGGGTTTTTTCCCAGGCAAAAATACTGGAGTGGATTGCCATTTCTTTCTCCAGGAGGTTTTCCTGACCCAGGGATCGAGCCTGCATTTCCTACATTGGCAGGCAGATTCTTTACCACTGAACCACTTGGGAAGCCCAAGATTACTGTTAATTAAAGAGAACTAGACATCTCACGGAGAAGGCAATGGCAACCCACTCCAGTACGCTTGCCTGGAGAATCCCAGGGATGGGAGAGCCTGGTGGGCTGCCATCTATGGGGTCGCAAAGAGTTGGACATGACTGAAGCGACTTAGCAGCAGCAGTAGCAGCAGCAGCAGCAGCAGCAGACATCTCAAGCTAAGGAATTTAGCATTTTTCTATGTATGAGAAGATGCAGGAATCTGGGCTCACTTAAATCAGGGAAGCCCTACCTGATCAATATTAAATACATTTCTCCAGTAAATAATGTTCCTAAAGGCAGAAAATAAGATTAAGGAGGTGGCTGTGGCAGACAGCGTTCACTTCCCCTCTGTCCTCCCCTCCTTCGGGTTCGCAGCTGCAGTTCAGTCCTCAGCTTCCCCACAGTGAGGTGATTCACCTCCTGTCCCAGGAACTAGAGACAATTGGTGCCTGCTCCCCACAAGTCTGGCCAGGATCCACCCCCCATCCCCTGACCCCTCCTCCGTGGTCTTTAAGTTGCCTGATTCCCCCTTTTCCCTCCTCCCCACCGAGAGCCACCCCAAATCCAGTGCTAAGAAGCACAGTCATCCCCAGCCTGGCTCTGAATGGTTTGTGGGGTATTCTGCCCCCTCTTTGGATGGTCAGCTGAGCAGGAAATTAACTGCCACAGGCTTGAGTCCCAAGTCTGAGTTTCTTTATTTCCAGTGTCTTGCTTGCCTAGCTCAAATAGTGGCAAATTCTCAAGAGTTGTTCATAATACCCTGAAAATAACATTTTTTCTTCTAATGACTTTCCGTAAAGTCCTTTTCAGACAAATCCTTAAACACTGTGTGGTTTCACCCATGAATGTCACATTTACCTCATTAGTTAATTTGATCTCCTGGGTGCGCAACTGTTCTCTCTTCACTCAGTGTGACTCAGAGGCTTACTCTGTGGGGTACATCTCAGATGCCAAAAGTGGAGCAGAGCAGTATTCACCACTAGAACTGTTTGGTTTGTTACAATTATGGATGGAAATGTGAGCTGGAAGCTGAAACTGCACTTCTGGAAGTGCAAAAATAGCAGCAACAAGTCATGTTTAGAGGAAACAAAGGTTTAAAATGACAGTTATAACAAAAACCAAATGACACGGGCAGTTCTGGAGTAGGCTGCAGGTATTCACATGAGTTGTCCCCTGTTTGGATAGCTAGGTGTGCCCAAGTACAGCCGAGCCGTTTATACGCATCCCACAAATTTGACTCCAGTTGCCTTAGAAATCATCTGGGTGTTTTGAAATGGCCTCAGGAAGGAGAGCTGCAGGGCTGTGTGGTCCACACAGGAAACCGCCTCCGGGGCCTCAGCACCCTCCACCTCATCCGCACAGCAGCTGTGAACGTCTCACCGGGGGCGTCTCTACTGTCCTCTACCTACTCACGCTGTCTGCTCTGTTCTTTTCAGTGTAAATCCTGCTACCCTTTTCCACAAATTCCCCAAATATTCCACCCCTCACTCATCACTCTGACCTCCACAGAGAGATCCAAGCAAGGGCATATGGGTTGGCAGGAAAAAGGGTGTGAATTCCTCCATGTTGATTTCTTTTTGTCCCTATCATAATGACATGTGAGTTTTATGGGATTATACTGATCGGATGATTCTTTTCTGTGCTCTTCCCACTTTGGAAGAAGAAGCTCTCGGCACTCCCAGTCCCACAGCCCTTAGCTGAATGAAATGGGAGGGCGTTAGAGAAGTGCAAGGCCTGGTTGAGTGCTGTTACCAGTTGGGGAGGCTAGTGCTCCAGGTCACCGACAAGTGGTTGGAAACTATTCCGTTTATTCCCATTTCCCCCAGAACTTTCAGTCTAGGGAGGTCCTAAAGTCACAGTTGTGTTGTTTGTCCTTCTTCATACAATCTTCAAGAACAGGTTGTTTACCTGAAGACTTGGAGAAATAGAGGAACAGGGTTCTTTCTTGTCTGAAAACACAGAGCAAAGTGGCAGGCGCGCCTGTCCTAGCCCTCTGATGGGCATATGGTTCCATTCAGATTCTTGTTCTGCCATACGGAATCGTGGGGTTACCAACACCACCACTCCCAGCTCTCACAGACCCCAAAGGTCGTGACAGGCTGATTTCCACGAGCGGGTGAGCCTAGACGAAAAGGAGATACCTGCCTTTTCTCTGGTCCCAGTCTAATGATAGTCGTGTTCTCAGCAAGGAGTGCCCGGGGCACTTGCCTGGTCTGTAGGACTGAGGGGAGCCCCCGGGGACGCGCCCTCCCATCGCAGGGCCAGGGGGCGGCCCGCGGCCCCTGCGGGCCTCAGGCTCACACGACGGCCTCCGGGGAACGGTCATCCGGGGACCTGAGGAGGCAGCTCATCGCTCACGTGTGCTGGCGGGGTCAGGGCACACGGTGTGGGTGAGGTCGCCAGACAGGGAGGGAGCGTGAGCCTGGGGCCAGCCTTTGCTAGGGTCCAAAGGTGGGGTGCAAGGGCTTTACTCTATCGGAAAACTGAAAACAGAGGCACTGGAAGAGAGAGACAGGGGCCCCTAAGTGGTCAGTCATCCAGTTACATGGGGCTTTCTCGAAGGGGAACGTCACGGGAGGGGCAGCCTGGCCCCTCACCTGCTCGTGTGGCTGGCAGTGTGCTAACTTAGGTGAGTGTCTGTGACACGCACACCCCAGCGAGCAAAAGCTTCCCGTCAGGCCCTGACGACGCCGAGCAAAAGCTTCCCCTCAGGCCCTCAGACGACGCCGAGCAAAAGCTTCCCGTCAGGCCCTCAGACGACCTGAGCAAAAGCTTCCCGTCAGGCCCTCAGACGCCACTGACCCTGGTGAAGCCCTCGGAGCTGGGAATCCTGCGTCAGACGACTCTCTTCATTTTACTGACTGGGTTTCAAGAGGGTCCCGCACTAGAACTCGGGGTCCTAGGAGGTTCAGGTTTCGTCTCAAACCCTCCGTGGCTGGTGGTCAGCTGGCGCCTCACTCCTGCGGCTTCTGCCTCAAGCTCTGAGCGCAGGGTCCCCGCCTCCCTGACAGCTTCACGTTCGTTTCCCGCCATCATTGCCTTTGTGACCTTTACAGTTGTCAAACGAGCTTATGGTCTTTTTTCCCTCTGGTGCTTCACCCCGAAGTGAAATAAAGCCACACATTAATCAACTTGGGCCCCCAGACACGTTGCTTTGAGTGTCCTCTGTAGCTGTCTGCTGTCCAGGGGAACACGCGTGTAGCAGCGAGGTCGCTCTGCCCTTTCAGCATACACTATGTTCTCTGAGGCAGCGTGACAGAAGCTTCTTCAGATGAAAACGGCAGGCCTGTTCTGGTCGCTTCTGTTTGGCTTATTTGACTTCTCTGAGATCACATGGAAGTTTCATGCTTTCTGGGTATGTGACATTAATGAAGCATAAATTAGTTGGCTGATCTATGGATTTTTTGCTCTATTGTGTGAAAATGACTGTCTTTGAGAAGCTTTCTAGTGCATACCGGCTTCCCTTGTGGCTCAGCTAGTAAAGAATCCACCCGCGATGCAGGAGACCTGACTTTGATCCCTGGGTTTGGAAGATCCCCTGGAGAAGGGAAAGGCTACCCACTCCAGTATTCTGGCCTGGAGTGGCTCAGCCGGTAAAGAATCTGCTTGCAATGTGGGAGACCTAGGTTCGATCCCTGGGTTTGGAAGATCCCCTGGAGAAGGGAACGGCTACCCACTCCAGTATCCTAGCCTGGAGAATTCCATGGACTGTATAGTCCATGGGGTCACAAAGAGTCAGATATAGCTGAGCGACTTTCACTTATTGTGTTTTATGCTATGACTGCTGAGTCAGACAAATTGACCTATTGGTACTCTTCCTCAACATCTTTGGTTTTGGGCTTCCCTGGTGGCTCAGAGGTTAAAGCGTCTGTCTGCAATGTGGGAGACCCAGGTTCAATCCCTAGGTTGAGAAGCTCCCCTGGAGAAGGAAATGACAACCCATTCCAGTATTCTTGCCTGGAGAATCCCATGAAGAGAGGAGCCTAGTAGGCTATATAGTCCACGAGGTTGCAAAGAGTTGGACACAACTGAGTCACTTCACTTTCACGACTGTGCGACTTCACTTTCACTTTTTAGGACTTCCCTGGTGGCTCAGACGGTAAAGTGTTTGTCTACAATGCAGGAGACCTGGGTTTGATCCCTGGGTCGGGAAGATCCGCTGGAGAAGGAAATGGCAATCCACTCCAGTACTATTGCCTGGAAA
The DNA here is from genome assembly GCA_006408695.1 of Aepyceros melampus. NCBI lineage: Eukaryota > Metazoa > Chordata > Mammalia > Artiodactyla > Bovidae > Aepyceros > Aepyceros melampus. The sequence goes on from SJXQ01009151.1 coordinate 24,612, forward strand.
ATCCCATGGACAGAGGAGCCTGGTAGGCTACAGTCCATGGGGTCGCAAAGAGTCGGACACGACTGAGTGACTTCACTTCACTAATGCATACAACCTTGCCTGCATGGGTGTTAGAGAAAGCATCACTGTTGTTAGCATTTGTTAGAAAAGTATGCATCTATGGAGGGAAAAAAAAAGTAGAGTTCTTTGAAAACTCAAACAAAATGCTTATTTCTACATACTCTTATTTTTTCCTTCCTATCATTTCTAAAGAATGTATGTCCCACAGTGGTGTGGGTGATCTAATGGCATGTACTGGTAGTGTTAAAAGTTAGAGACATACTGAATCTTAAACGCTATGGCTGTTTTCTAAAATAAACACATGAAAGCATATACTGAAAATGTATCAATAGGAAGGTGATATGCTTGCCTTAAATACCGAGATAATTTGGTGCAGACTAATTTTTTACCACAATTAATATAGTAACAGAAGTTCACCTTGGAATGCCTTAAATATAAATCTCAATGCATGTAAAATTAATAAAAATTTGAAGCTTCCTAATTTGGTTACATTTTGCTTTTATAAAGATGAAACAAAACTTAAGGATGTTCAATACCATGAGTAATAGTTGTTTTCCTTGTGTAGGTGGCTCAATGAAATTTATTCAACCTACTGTCAAGTTAAAAAAAATTCCAACGGTTCAAGGAAAACATGTCTGTTGTGTTATAGAGGAAGCAGGATGCTGGCTTGATTAGCTTCCACTCAACCTCATACATATTTTGTGCCCCTAAATGAAAATTTCATGCAGTTTGCATCTGCAAAACCTCTGTGGATGTTGTTCCCTCTATCTGGAGCTCTTTCTCTCTGGAGGTTTATCATCCTCTCCTCTTGAAGTCACCACCCAGGAGAACTTCCCCAACCTGCCCCCATTAGCCCAGTTAGACTCCCATTATATTCTCCTAAAGCCTGTTTCTTAGCCCAAGCACATCTATCCTGTTCGTCTTCCTTGGTGAATTATACACCTCTTAATGGCAGGGGTTCTCCTCCTTATGTCCCCAGTTCTCAGCAGAGTCCCTGACTGAGTGGGCTTATAGAAGGATTCATATCTGAACAGCTTATGATGGGCCCTTGCATCTAACTGATATTTTATAAACATACAAATCATTAATTATTTTCAGCACAGTAGAAGTAAATTTTAATGAGCTTTATGGTATCATGCAGGACACTGAAGATATGGTAGTTAACAAAGTATAGAGCTTGTTTTCTATAAGCAAATAAAAAAAAAGACAAAAAAATATAAGCAAGTCAGATAATGGATATGTAAGCCACAAGATTTGTGTGTAAGAATGATATCAGTAACTTTTAATTTTAGAAGAATTACATTTGAGGACAAAAAAGATAGACAAATAGAAACCTTATATGTTTTAGTAATAACAGGCAAATTTGATTTTCATTTAAATTTTCTTTTAAAAATTCAATTATTTATTTGTTAGTATTGCTAGATACAGAATAGAAAAAGCATGTATAGGGAGGACAATACTAGTTCAGTTTATCTACAATAAATCTCTTATCTTCCATATGAGTGGAACATAAATTGCTGCTTATTCAAATAATGGAATTCAGAAACCTCTCAAAATATGTTATTCCAAAGTGCATTGCTAGTACTAATCAAAGATACGAGAAATATCTTGATGAGTGGCCCACCTTCTAAAAACTTTACACATTATAAATTTATTTTTAAAACAACCTCAAACTCAAATGTACTCAATTTTCTAGATGTTATTAAAAGGCCTATTTTAAGCAAAGTGATTGTTTTGGCAAAAAAATGTCTTGTCAAAATTATGACTTATGTATTGTACTTCCATTTCCCCCCATATTCAGAAAGAAAAACGGAAGCCAAGGGAAAAACAAAAATGATGTACATTGTTATTTTGCTGAGAGGCTAACGGTTTGGGAAGAACTCATTTTTTGTGCGTACGGTACTAACAGAAATCTCACAAGTCTTCAAAACACAAAGGGCTTGACAAGCTGTTCATCTGTGCAGAAGCATTCCTTGTGGGAGAGGTGTCTGCAAAGTTGACCAACCTCAGAGGACCCGACGTTCCTGTCATTTTGACCAGCAATGGCAACAGATGTTCATGTTTAAACTTAGTTGCCTTATATTTATGTGTGTGATTATTTGACAATATTGTACTCAAAGAGAAGCATTGATGACAGGAATTCAAATGAGAACATATTTTATAAAATTATCTCTTTTCATCTTTGGTATATAAGTATACGAGATTCTGGGAAATCGTAGCATTTCCAAACAATGATGAAACTGAGTGGTGAGTCATCTCTAATGGCAGCTAACTGCAAAACATGGAGCAGGCAGGGTGTTTAAGTCTTGGCTCTGGTGTTTTCCTAGAAGATATTTTACAATCGCAAAGGGACACAGGATAGCTTAAGATTGCAGGGCCTGAAGTTTTGGAATGCTTAGATTTTAATTCCGAATTTAGTCTGTATTGACTGGTGACCATGGATAAATTCCTTAACTTCTCTACTTGTTTGCTGGTAAAACAAGCTCTGAGAACAGCTCTTCTTCATGAGGCTTACACACATAAGTGAGGTGAGACACATGACACCCCTGGACAATGTGGGGCCCGCATCAGTGTTTTCCACATGCCGGGGTGAGCTGCTGTGTGGCTCAGACCATTCAGCCTCACGGCCCACGTCCAGAAGCTCTTTCCCACTAAACTCTCTGCTTTTCCAGACCGCTTCTTTCCAGGGTTCAGTTCAGTCGCTCAGTCGTGTCTGACTTTCTAGGCTGATTTATTTCAGTTGCAAGACTTGGTTCAGGTACATGAATAAACCAAGACAGTTACTATGTTCCTCAAAGAGATAAGCAGAGTATGTGACGGCACGGAGGTGATAAGCCCCAGGCTGGGGGCCCACTTATGACTCCATACAATCACCGAACCCAGATTCTGAGAGCGATCAAGTCCTGCAGGGCTTGTACATGCCCACCCTCTACCTGAGTCATAGGTTCCTCCACTCTCTCCCGGTCAGAGGCCAGCCTTCGCTCGCTCTGGTGGCTTGATGAGGGCGGCTGTGTGAGGAGGGAGGGAGCTCACAGGCCAGGAGGCGGGCTCCCGGGGTGGGGGCTGGGGGGCGGGCAAGTCCATTCACCTCAGGTGCGGAACAGAGGTTTGAAGATGACTCCAAGTCCCTCACAAGGACGTGCCTGAATTCTAAGGCTTGATGACTTCCTAACTGTGACAGGCAGCCTCTCATCTCTGGGGAGCTCTGTGGTTGAAATACTTTTCCAGCTAGGCTGTTGGCACCAGCGCTGTCCTCTGGAGACACACAGGGGAAGTTTGCTATCTTTTCCACACTAATCGTGGAGAGACCAGCAGGCCCCGAGCCTGTTCCGAGTCCTCCCATGCTCTGAATACAGGCACACTGTTTCTGCGTCTGCACTGTTTCCAGCCCTCGGCATGGAGAACGCCCCTCAGTGAACTTCCTCTGACCCTGGTGGCCTGTTTGGCCCTCCTCCTGACACCCCACACGTGTGCAGGCTTCTGACCCACCCACATCCTGCAATCAGCACACCGCCCCAAACACAAATCAAGAAAGACGTCAAACCCGGGGTCTTACAGTGTCAACACCATACAGTTCAAGAAAGGCCTGGCGTCTTGTTTCTGAGCTTTAGGCAAAGCTAAAATACCCACGGGCTTCCCTAGGGGCTCAGACAGTAAAGATTCTGCCTGCAACACAGGAGATGGATTTGATCCCTGGGTTGTGAAGATGTGGAGAAGGGAATGGCAACCCACTCCATTGTTCTTGCCTCGGGAATTCCATGGGCAGAGAAGCCTGGCAGGCTACAGTTCACAGGGTTGCAAAGAGTCAGACATGACTGAGTGAACAACACCCCCCATATACAGTGCCCAGACAACCCTGATGAGTGTGTGGGCCAGGACCCTGGATCTGAATCAGTGGCTGGCATTCTGGAGGACACCCGAAGCTGCCACAGAGCGGGTGGCGCCTCCGGAATGGGTCACTAGACCCCTCCTACCAGAGGACTGCAGGCCCCAGCTTCTCAAAATAAGAGGGGACTGCTTGCTGTGGAGGATAACTCTTGTTTATTAGCTTGGACGTCCTGATACTTCCTTCTACCTCTATCTGTCCCTCTGCTTTTCTACTCAGAGCTTTGCTAAGTGTTTTCAAAATCCCATCTTTTCTCAGCTCTTCAGGAGGATGGAGGAAAGGGACTTCTGTCCATGCTTTGACCTCAGCAGTAAAGGGGAACTGGCTCCCTGAAGACAAGATGGCAGCAGCGTCTGATGGAAAGAATTAAGAGTAGGGTGGGATGCAGGGTTCCGTTCAGTGTGTGGGTGTAGACTCCCTCACCATGTCTCATCTCAGTTCTCCTTTAGTAGGCCTTCAGGTCTTACAGGTCATATGTGAAATGCACGTGCCCTCAGTGAAGGGTAACACTGCTGTTCTTTGTTGTTCAGTTGCTAAGTCATATTCACCACTCTGTGACCCCACAGAATGCAGCACACCAGGCCTCCCTGTCCTTCACTATCCCCTGGAGCGTGCTCAAATTCATGTCCATTGAGTTGGTGATGCCATCCGACCATCTCATCCTCTGTCCTCCCCTTCTCCTCCCACCCTCAATCTTTCCCAGCATCAGGGTCTTTTCCAATGAGTCAGCTCTTCACATGAGGTGGCCAAAGTATTGGAGCTTCAGCTTTAGCATCAGTCCTTCCAATGAACACTCAGGACTGATCTCCTTTAGGATGGACTGGTTGGATCGCCTTGCAGTCCAAGGGACTCTCGAGTCTTCTCCAACACCACAATTCAAAAGCATCAGTCCTTCGGCACTCAGCTTTCTTTATGGTCCAGCTCTCACACCCATACATGACTACTGGAAAAACCAACCCTGGAGCGTGCTCAAATTCATGTCCATTGAGTTGGTGTGCCATCCGACCATCTCATCCTCTGTCCTCCCCTTCTCCTCCCACCCTCAATCTTTCCCAGCATCAGGGTCTTTTCCAATGAGTCAGCTCTTCACATGAGGTGGCCAAAGTATTGGAGCTTCAGCTTTAGCATCAGTCCTTCCAATGAACACTCAGGACTGATCTCCTTTAGGATGGACTGGTTGGATCGCCTTGCAGTCCAAGGGACTCTCGAGTCTTCTCCAACACCACAATTCAAAAGCATCAGTCCTTCGGCACTCAGCTTTCTTTATGGTCCAGCTCTCACACCCATACATGACTACTGGAAAAACCATAGCCTTGACTAGATGGACCTTTGTTGGCAAAGTGATGTCTCTCCTTTTTAATTCACTGGTTAGGTTGGGCATAGCTTTTCTTTCAGGGAGCAAATGCTGTTATCATCCACATAAAGAACTCAAAGGAGGTTCAAGTATAGAGGAGGAGAAGCCATAAGGATGGAGAAGCTCAACTTATCAGGAGCACTTAGCATCAAACGTTACCTTCCCCATGCTCTGCCTGGGGCAGGCCCAGGGAACTCTCATCCTAACTACAGTTGCCCTCCTGAACTGGGTCTGTGGTCTCTATAGGCTTGGATGCTGTTCCCATGAGCCACTAACGTCCTTATGCTTAACGATGTCCTTGAAGTGTGCCTGTTCTTACCTAAGTGTGCTCTCCGGCACATCAGACAGTTGTTAAGCTTCTCTGGAGAGCATGAGGAAAGCCATTAGAATGTATCAAAAAACTCCCTTTCTAAGTGGAATCATGAGAAAGTGCCTGAGAGGCAACTCTCCTGAGTGACTGTCAGGATAAAGGAACTAATCATTGAAGAAGTGGGTGGGAGATTGGTGAACTGGGTGAATACATTATGTTTCTTATAACACCCTGAGACCCCAGAAATGATTAAGGTATGAACCTGGACCCTCTCTGTGAGGTCCTTTAACCTCTAAGAGATCTTCAGGATTCATTTCATAATGTGAGACATACATTTAATCTAATGGAGGCAGAAATGTTAGGCAGAAAACATATAGAGCGAGTTCCAGGACACTTTAACTGACTTTCTTATAAACCTGAAAAAAATTCAGATTTGTTTTCTTCAGGTCAGCACTCCTTTATCTGGAGGAGAGGCTGCGGAAGGAGGGGAGGGTAATGGATACAAGCTATAATTCAGGAGGGTGATACAAGGAAGGTCAGGCGGGACAGAATGATGTGTGAGATCACGTTAGAAATATCACCAGATTCCTTGGGGACTTATAAAAGCGCCTTAATTCTTGTCCTTGCCAAACATCCTATAAGATTACGACAAGATTTTATTTATCGTCAGTCAGATTGGACTCGCACGCTCAGGCTAGGCCGCAGGCATGGGACGTCAGTCAGTGCTCTCGCAGGCATCAGCACGGCCCTTGTTAGGTCATGAAGCAAAGGAGGGGAGCCAAGATGCGGCCCTCCAAAAAACGCCGTTATTTGCAGGCTGGAGAGGCACCTGTTTGCTTTTATTAGGCACCTGCTTGGTTTTGTATGGAAAAAGTCAAGTATTTGTGCCCGACAGAAAGGAAGGGGAAGAAATGCCTCATTTTAAAATAGAGCTTCCCTCAGAAGTCAGGTACTTTAATTATGATTTCTAAATTTTGTTGCCAGATTTTGATATATTTTAACAGAGAATGCTTTACACATACCAAACTTTGAAATTATGACAGAGCATGTAAATAAGAATGTCTATGATGTATAGCAAAACAAATACAGTATTGTATTTCTTTAAAATACAGTATTGTAAAGCAAAACAAAAAAATAAAAATTAATTAAAAAATAATGTCTATATTATTAATATATCTATACCATCTATAACTTGCCTTTATATGTATTATTAAATATATTAAGTTAAATATGTATGCTACTAAACATTTCTGGTTAATATACGTTTTCTTTTTCTTACATAAACATAGACCTGTTCTATCAGGATCAGCTATACTCCTGAAAACAGACACTTTAGGGAAAATTAACTGGACACACTCACCTGAGAACTTAATCCCTTCTCAAGAAGTAATTCACCATGACGCTTGATTCAATGTGTTTATTTTGTTGTAGCTTCTTTATATTTGACCATCAATCACACCCAAACTATATATAAAATATTAAGATTAGATTGTCACTGGAGATGCACTTTAAAATAAATTTTTAGTAACACATAGTTAGAAAACAAGGGAAAAGAAATTTTTATAAATAGGTTTTTATCTAAACATAACATGGAATCAAAAATACCAACAGAAAATGAAAAGTCTTAAACTTTATATACAATTAAAAAAAAACTGAGTACATAATAGACTTACATAGTGAGGCTTCCCCAGTGGTTTAGATGGTAAAGAACCTGCCTGCAATGTAGGAGACATGGGTTCAATCCCTGGGAAGATTCGCCAGAGAAGGGAATGGCAACCGACTCTAGCATTCTTGATTAGAGAATCCCTCTGGACAGGAAACTAAGATCAAGGCATCTGGTCCCATCAGTTCACTTCAGTTCATTTGCTCAGTTGTGTTCGACTCTTTGTGATCCCATGAACCCCAGCATGCCAGGAATTTTTGTCCATACCAACTTCCGGAGTCTACTCAAACCCTGGTCCATTGGGTTGGTGATGCCATCCAACCATCTCATCCTCTGTCGTCCCCTTCTCCTCCTGCCCTCAATCCCTCCCAGCATCAGGGTCTTTTCCAATGAATTAGCACTTTGCATCAAGTGGCCAAAGTATTGGAGTTGCAGCTTCAACATCAGTCCTACCAATGAACTCCCAGGACTGACCTCCTTTAGGATGGACTGGATGGTTCTCCTTGCAGTCCAAGGGACTCTCAAGAGTCTTCTCCAACAAAAGAGAAGACCAAAAAGAGTAAATTCTTCGGTGCTCAACTTTCTTCACAGTCCAACTCTCACATCCATACATGATCACTGGAAAAACCATAGCCTTTACTAACTGGACCTTTGCTGACAAAGTAATGTCTCTGCTTTTTAATATGCTGTTTAGGTTGGTCATAACTTTCCTTCCAAGGAGTAAGTGTCTTTTAANGGCGGGCACACTGCCTGGCACGCTGGCTGGCACCCGACTGGCAGGCACACTGGCGGTCACACTGGCGTGCACGCTGGCTGGCACCCGACTGGCAGGCACCCTGGCAGGCATTCTAGCTGGCACCTGACTGGCAGGCGCACTGGCGGGTACACTGACTGGCACGCCGGATGGCAGGCGCACTGACGGGCACCCTGGCTGTCATGCTGGCTGGCACCCGACAGGCATGCGCACTTCTGGGCACACTGCCTGGCACGCCTTATGGCAGGCGCACTGGCGGGCGCACTGGTGGGCACGCTGGCTGGCACCCGACTGACAGGCGCACTTGCGGACACACTGCCTGGCACGATGGATGGCAGGCGCACTGGCGGTCACACAGGCGGACACGCTGGCTGGCACCGACTGGCAGGCGCACTGGCGGGCACACTGACGGGCATGTTGGATAGCACCCGACTCGCAGGCGGACTGGCGGGCACACTACCTGGCACACCGGATGGCAGGTGCCCTGGTGGGCGCACAGGTGGGCACGCTGGCTGACACCGACTGGCAGGCGCCCTGGCGGGCATTCTGGCTGGCACC
>SJXQ01009153.1:9481-31552 GCA_006408695.1 Aepyceros melampus
GTTCACGTATTGCTGAAGTCTGGCTTGGAGAATTTTGAGCATTCCTTTACTAGCATGTGAGATGAGTACAATTGTGCGGTAGTTTGAGCATTGTTTCGCATTGCCTTTCTTTGGAATTGGGATGAAAACTGACCTTTTCCAGTCCTGTGGCCACTGCTGAGTTTTCCAAATTTGCTGGCAAATTGAGTGCAGCACTTTCACAGCATCATCTTTCAGGATAATAACAAAGTCATATTTCATTATCAAAACTCCTAGGTGTTAGATGAGTTTCTGAACTCAGACTATTTTAGATTTTTAGACAGGTAATATTATATAATATGTAATATTTTATATTATCCCAGAAGGGCCTAGGATAGCATTTAACAATCAATCAGAATATGAGTATGAATATACACACTATCTGAGATTAAAACTGCAGATAAATAAAGACAAGTCAATACAGTTCAAGTTTTGTCTCCAATTTGTTTCAGATCGGTCTAGGTTTTGCTGCCAAATGAGTTATTTGAAAACTTTCAGTTTTCAGAGTGTCTTGAATTTAAGACTTGAAGATAAGGGATTATGAATCTATAAAAAGTTTCACATGGTTCAGAGAAGGTATCAAAGCAAAGTGAGACTTGAGTTACACCTTGAAGACAAGGTAGAACTTGAAAGGGCAGGTCAGACATACAGACAGAAGCAATGACATGACTACAAGATGTAATAAAAGACAAACATGTCTAGGAAATCCAAATAAACTAGAATGGTCTTGTGGTAATACCTAAGATTTGAAAGAGAGGTGAAGTTCTCCTATGTCTTGAATTTAAGACTTGAAGATAAGGGATTATGAATCTATAAAAAGTTTCACGTGGTTCAGAGAAGGTATCAGAGCAAAGTGAGACTTGAGTTACACCTTGAAGACAAGGTAGAACTTGAAAGGGCAGGTCAGACATACAGACAGAAGCAATGACATGACAAGATGTAATAAAAGACAAACATGTCTAGGAAATCCAAATAAACTAGAATGGTCTTGTGGTAATACCTAAGATTTGAAAGAGAGGTGAAGTTCTCCTACTTTGGAAGGTCAGGCTAAAATTAGAGACTTTTTGTAGAAAGCACTCCGAGGGCACAGTGATTTTCAATCTAGACAGAGTCATGATTATTGATGCACATGATTGAGTGCCAAGAGCTGACAGCTTCTATGACAAGATACACCAGCAACGGGAGGGGCAGAAGCCTCACACTAGTCCTGCCCCAAGGACCAGCGTCAGCCATATAGTGCTGAAGAATTTAGTCATCTTCAGCCTCAGCTCAGAATACACTGGGACCAAGACTTTAAGATGAAAAGCAGGATGCCTCAAATATCTCAACAGGAGCCAGGTGTCCCCATAACAGAAAAAAAACACTCAAGGAAGAGAAAGGAATTCATATTTCATTTGTTTCAAATACAATTACAGGAGTATCTGATACTTGGTACTTACTGTTTAACTGTTGTGTTAGTTAGGAGTGGTTAGTTTATGTTAACTCTCTAATCTCAAAAAGTTCGTTTCTCACTCAGGTTCCATGCCCAGCACTTATCNAGTCAGACACGACTGAGCGACTGAACTGAACTGATACTGTATTGGTGTTTTTCTTTCTGGCTTACTTCACTCTGTATAATTGGCTCCACTTTCATCCACCTCATTAATACTGATTCAAATGTATTCTTTCTAATGGCTGAGTAATACTCCGTTGTGTATATGTACCATGGATTTGTAATCTTATGTGATGTCAGAGTGCCATCAGAAAGTTACCTTTTCAGCACATGAAACAAACTCTCATAAGTTATTCTCTTGGTACGACACTTGAACTTCTGCTAAAATAATGCTTAAAAAAATAGAAGCTGTAAAAGGAACCCAATTAAGCAGTTTTTATTACTCCGGTTCTGAACCAAAGTTCAAAGCACTTAAAATTGAATCACAAGGCTGCCAAGACCTTCAGAGAACATGCCTTCAGGCAGGACCACACTAAACCTACCCCTTTATGAGTTTTGTGAAATTTGATTCTATTTCAGTTGTATCACCAAGCTTCTGTGGTAGTGCAGTGTGTTGATTTTTTTTCCTCCCTGTGTAAGCACAGTGATTCTAATTATTCATCCTTTATACCATAAGTCTCACCAGCGTTCAACTCAGTACTCATTGTTTTCCAGAGGAAGCATTCAATAAGTATTTATTGATTATTGATTTTGAAGGCATCAAGGAATTTCTACCATTTTCTAGTGTTTGACAATGTATACTACTAAGCCTTTTTTTTTACCAGAATTCCACGGAGAGAACTTGAAACCCTTTCCCCTTTGTCCTGTCCTTGAAGATTATGGAGTAAAACCAGATGTCATTAACCAGTAACTGGACATTTTTATATAGTATAATATTTGACACATAGTGAGCCAATCATTGAACAATATTTATAAATTGAATTTAAAAGTTGCATATCTTGGTTTTGATGTATTTGGTGATGAATTATTCAGGATGGTATAAGAGAAAAAGAATACTGAAGTAACAGTGATTTAAATTCAAATTACTCTTTTACCTAATGGCTTAGCAGACCATCATTATGGAGTAAAGCTTAGTAACTGTTTCCTTAAAGAATGAATGCGCTGAGTTGAACTAATGAAGCTCTGGAAGCCCCTTCCCCTGCAGCCCTCTCAGGCAGTTCTGCATACCTTCCATCCTGCCTTAGACATGACTCTCCTCTGAGGCCAGTATTTCTCATTCAGCCACTTTCTTAGAGCTACTCGGCTACTCTTTACTTTCTCACACTCCACAAACCTCGGTTCCCACTGCAGCACTAAAACCCTTATGTCAGAAACCAGCAAACCTCAATAAAACAAAAGTTCTGCTCCTTTTTGTTGTATACCATCCAGCTATACCACTTTACCAACCCTACCGCCGTGGTCCCTTATTTCTTTATGGTTTTTGGAGCTGATAAAATGCTTCCTGCTGGTTCCAAATGCTGCTAGAGCCCTAGGTTCACTTGCACCAGCTTTCATCTATGGCCCAAGTATTGTTATAAACCTGCTCTTCCCCTCTCCTCACCTCGCGAGGTCTTGCTGCACCTTCAAGCCTCTGTCTGGATACTGCCTGCTCTGGAAAGCTTTTCTTGGTCCTGTACAGTCTCAGCTTGATGCCCCTCTGATCTACAGCACTCAGTACATATTCCTACCAAAGCACCAATCACTCTTAATTGTAATTGACTATTAACTTGTTTATTTCACCAGCTAAACTGTGAACTTCCTGAGGTCAAGGACTCTGTCTTTTTTTTTTTTTTTTAACTCTTGTAGACTTTGCTACATAGGTAAGTTCTGAAGACATAATTTTTCTTTTAATAAGATAACTTCTACAAGGTTTTGTTTCTCTTATGTAAAGTGAAGATAATATTTGCTTACTGTGGTACAGAGGATCAACTGAGATTGTATACATAAATCATTCTGAAAGCTGCTGGGACACAAATATTATTCCCAGTTGTCAAATCTTTTCACAGGTGCCTTCCACTCACAGAATGTCAATTACAATCATTTTCAGATAGTCATTTCCTGCCCATTCTTGGGATCTAGGAAATTGTGTCACTGGAAATAACATGAAAATGATGAAGCAGAACTTTATGAATGGGAATAAGGGTGCATGCTATGGCCACACCAGTCAGTCTGAGTACATTGAAGATAGTAGAGTCTTATCCATTTGCTTTGTAACTTAACGATATGGATGAGCAACAGCAATAGTGAAAACAGGTTTAACAAAAACTTCTTGGTTCTGTCACAGTGACTGTAAGATCTCCAATTAAACTGCTGTGGATCACCAGAGAATGGTTTTCAGATCTTCTTGAGAATATCTCTGCTAAAATCGACATGATTAACACCAGATAATAAAAATTTTAAAAACTGAAAGAGTACTGAAAGTTGCTTAGTCATGTCTGACTCTTTGTGACCCCGTAGACTATGGACTATACAGTCTGTGGAATTCTCCAGGGCCAGAATACTAGAGTGGGTAGCCATTCCCTTCTCCATGGGATCTTCCCAACTCAGAGATCAAACCCAGGTCTCCTGCACTGCAGGCGGATTCTTTACCAGCTGAGCTACTAGGAAAAAGTATTGCTGAAAATATAATTTCTAACATCCATCTTTTTCAGTATTGTAGTCATGCATATTAATTAACCAATTAGATTAGAAGAGTCTTATTCTGCTGTAATCTACCAGAAGCATCATGGTTTTTGTTACATTGTACACTATCCAAAGTAGTTTAACATGTGCTACCTCTAATACTTGCTGATGACATTGACCTCAAAGATGGGGATCTTAGTGACCTTTCAATAGAAGATGAGTCTTAGCCTATTGGATTCTTCATCACCTTTCATTGCCTTCATGCCACAACCCCATTTGAAAAGTTGTATGATCCAATCTCATTCAGTTACTATCATTGCACACTCATATATATATTCAAAACTCTGTACATATTAATGTGTCTGTTATGTTGGGAGTTCCTGCTGCTGCTGCTGCTGCTGCTAAGTCGCTTCAGTTGTGTCCGACTCTGCGACCCCATAGACAGAAGCCCACCAGGCTCCCCCGTCCCTGGGATTCTTCAGGCAAGAACACTGGAGTGGGTTGCCATTTCTTCTCCAATGCATGAAAGTGAAAAGTGAAAGTGAAATTGCTCAGTCGTGTCTGACTCCTCATGACCCCATGGACTGCAGCCTACCAGGCTCCTCCATCCATGGGATTCTCCAGGCAAGAGTACTAGAGTGGGTTGCCATTGCCTTCTCTGTGGGAGTTCCTAGGAACTGTTAAAAATTGAATACATTTATCTGAACACTTCCCTTTGCTGGTAGAATATAGGAGGCACATTCTATTGATGTTGTAGTTTGAATAAATGGAAATACTGCTCTTTATTATCCTGATGGCCTTCCTAACTAAGCATCCACTGGATTAGTTTACCATTTAGTCTACTCAGAGTGAGAATGGGAGAGTTTCTAATCTTCTAGGGGATTTTTCTTTCTTCCTTGAAGGGTTATGATAACTAGAATTGGTAGCTCATAAAAAGCCCAAATCAATATTGCCATTGACTTAATCCACATAAGAGGCTTAACTTCATAGGTGACTTCTGAAAAGCTGAAACAAAACAGAAATCAGTCTCTGGTGAGTTCTCAAGTTTAAAATAAAGTTGAAAGCTGCTGCAGAAGAATGCTTCTAGGCTAACAAAGACAGCAGGGTGGGACTCAGTAGACGATTATATTTCAGCAAATAAATGCTCCTGTTTTCCCATTCTCAAGAATAATGAGAGCTAATGTTTATTATGTGTCAGACACTGTGCTAAGCATGAATTTTAAGACAACCCTATGACATTTTGACATACTTATAATCCCAATTTGCAGATGATGAAACTGAGACTTAAGAAAGTTCCCTTTCCCAATATGACACATCTTATAAGTGGCCCAGTTGAGACTTGAACATGTTTGCTGGATACTAAAGGTCATGTTCTTAACCAATATACTATATACAAAATTCATTCATCAGATATAGTAGTTGATGTTCAAATAGGTCTGTAATAGAAGATCATGCTCCTTACCTACCATTAGAAGTATTTGTATGACTTTGATGTAGGGAAACACCCTGCGCCTTCTGCTCTTTACTGTCAGGATCCACTGTGATTAGCATCAGGCCAATATGCCTGTGCAAGACTGTAGTGTATGCTATGGCCATATGATAGTGTTCCTTTCTTTTTCAGAATAGCTATCTAGAATTAAGATCAAATTCTTGACTTTATTCTTTCTAGCATTATGTTCTTAAGTACTTGAATTAACTGAGCCAGAAGTAATGTACTCATTGATAAACAATTTATTCCAGCCTTCAGTTTAACAGCCTTTCTTCTTTTGAAATTCATACCATCTGACTTTTCTTTTCTCCTTTCTTCCAACTCATTAAAGTAGTCTATTAATCTACAGACTACTGACAGGTGTTTTTCAATGTCTGAACGTTGCATCATTTCATTCTCTACTAATAATCTACATGAAACCCAACATTTAGGTTACCAATACTTCTGATGTCTAAACCTTAAAATTCTTTAGCAAATGCAATTGTCAAGAACACCAAGGCCTTGACGTTGCTAAATTCAGTGGTCAGTCCTTAGTTCTCATCTTGACTTTTCAGCTGCATTTGACATCATCAATCACGCCTCCTTCCTGTTCACTTGGTTTTCAGGATATCTATATTCTTCTGAGTCATCCTATGCTTCTCTGTTGGATCTTTCCCATCTTCCCAACCATGAAATCTTGGGGGGCCTGAAGACTTTGTTTCTTTTCTTTGAAACACTTATTCCCTTGGTCCTGTCATTTTGTCTCATGATATTAATATTGTTTATATGCTGGAAAAAATTCACAGTTCTGGTTTAGAACTTTCCCATCAATTTCAGATTCGTATATCCAGCTGGCTATTTTTCATCTCCACTTGGGTGGCTGATAAGTATCTCAAACTTAACATATCTATACCAGACACCTCTTGTTCTCCACCACACATTCTCTCATCCAACCTTTTTATTCCAACTGTTGCTGTAGCTACCAGCTGTGTGCATATGTACACTAACAATACCTCATGTCCTGCCTTTTCTGCTACCTCTGTGTGGAATGCCTGTGGCCACTCAGTCAGTCTGCAGCATGTGTAAACTGGAAGTATGGTTCTGCTTTTTGGAGGAAACTGACAGATGTTCTTCAAAACCAAACCCCTAACCCTCCCTCCAAAAGCTGACTTCTCTATCTCAGATTATGACAGCTCTTTCCAGGGCCTCTTATCAAAATCCTTGGTGTGGTCACTAACCTCATCTATTTTATCAGGAGACCTTGTCATCTCTACCTTCAAAATATATTCAGAATCTTAATTTCTTTCACTTCCTCTGTGACTATCCAAGTCTAAGCCAGTCTCATTTTTCATATTGATTTTTTCAGTAGTTTTCTAACCTATGTCCCTGCTTCTGCCCTTGTACCCCTATATTTATTCTCAATATTATTGTCAGAATGACCATTTTAAAACCTAAGGCATATCATATGCACACACCCCCACCCCATCACAAACTGCAACGGTTCCCCATCTCACTCAGAACACCAGCGTCTACATAATGTGGTCTTTCTTTACATTTGTGACCTCGCCTACTACTAACTTGTTTACTCCTCCTCCTAACAACACATTAGCCTCTGAGATGGTTCTCAGTACAGGCATTTTTCTGCCCTAGGGCCTTTGCAGTTGCTACTTCCTGTGTCTGGAATGTTTTCCCCTTAATAACTTCCAGGTTTGCTCTCTCACCTGATGCAGGTCCATACTCAAATGTCACCACAGTGGGCATTTCCTGATCATGCTACTGAAAATTAAAATCTTCCCCACATATGCTCCTTTTCTGCTTTTTTTTTCATAGTACTCATCACTTAGGTGACTGTATAATTTATTGTCCAAACTGAGACATTTTTGAAAGTGAAAGAGTGCACTAAGAAAAAAAAAAGACATACACTGGAACCACACGTATAAACAAAGACTGTCCGAGACCAAGTGAGTTACTATGTTCATCTTTCTTATTGCCATCTGACATACTGTTTTGCTTTTTTAAAATTTATATTTTATATATTTATTCTTACTATGTGTCTATAAGATAAAATAATTAAATGCATATTTATTTATGTTTTTAGTGTATTTTATTTACTCATTTATTTTCTATCTCCTCCACTAGAATTAAGTCCTATGAGAGCAGGAAATTTTTGTCTGGTTTGATTTCTTTTGAATCCTCAGAACATTGCCTGGAAGATATTAGGCATCCGATAAATATTTATTGAATTAAGGTAAACCCGCTGGATGAGTGTCTTACATAGTTAGCTCATAATAATTATTAGTTATTGTTATCAATACTTATTATTTATCATCAAAGACAAGTAATTGCTTTTAGCTCTGACTGAGAATGGTGTTTCTTGGGTGGCATTTACTCTATTTTATTTACTCTTCAGTAAAATTTTCATGGGCCACCTGTATAAAGATGCTTGCAACTGCCCAATGATTGTTATTGAAATGATCTATTCTTCTCCAGTTTTTTAATCAAGATTCCCTATAGTTGGGTGACGTATAATCCTTTGTGATTCATGACATACTGATGAATTGTTCTTTTATATGTCAAGGCAGATAAAAAATTTAGCTGGTATAATCTGATATGAAGTTTGTGTTTTAAAACATTGGATTATTTTATTCATTTAAAGTCCAGGGGTAAACACTTAAAATGCAATGCTTGAACTTCTAATTATAATAAAAAGTAACACATCTCTTGTGCATTTTAACCAGTTGGGGAATGTGGCTAAAAATATCTTAGAAGAATGATTTTGAGTTCTTTCAGTAGAATTCTAGAAATGCAAATTCAGATAATTATAATGATCAATCATTTACTGGTATGTTAATTTCTTAATGCAGTCAATTTATCAGCAGCAGGTTTTTCCTAATTCTAAAGAAGCAACACTTAATTCTCTTTTTACTGATTAATTGTGGAGAATTATAGTTCTGGCAGTTGACAAAGGGACTTACATGGCTTGCTTCAATTCCATTCAAGACATAGGTAAATAATAAAAGTAAACAATTCATGAGAAGTGGAAACATAATTAACAGCAATCTTATAAATGTTTGTCTCCTCTTTTGAAAACCTTGGTAAACTATGGCATGAGCTTCTGGTTTTCTTTGAATAGTACTTGCTAGCTGATGAATGTATAATCCTAAATGCTCCTTAAACATTAAAAAATTGACATTAGCCAATTAGGTAATTCAATTGGACAAGCATTTATGGAACATTTACTATTCACAGAATTTCCTTTTGGTCACAATCACAAATTAAATACAGCAGCATCCCTTTATAAAGCTGATGTTTGGAAGCATGACTGGTAACTTTTATTTTGGCTTTTGTCTTACTGAGCCTTTGTATTTCAAGGCACAGGGTTTTCTCTACAGTACATCTATAGCCTTATAATCGTGGGCTGCGTTGTAACAGGATTGTGCTTTATTGAGATGGAATGAATGCATTGAAAGTTCACTTGGTAAGTTCTTTTAATACAGAATTCCATGTTGAGCAGCCTTGTCTTATAACCTTTTGTGCTGATAGTGTCCCTTATTCCCATTTGCCCCCTTTTGGATTGCCTTTACTATATTGTCTACCGGAAAGATCACATCACTGGGTCAAGACTCATGCTTTCAATTTTGCTTCATTCACTCACTGAATGACCTTAGGTCTTCTTTTAACTGCCTTTACTAGTATATTAATAGTCACCTGGGGTCTTGTGGCACAGTTAATCAAAGTCCTAAAAATAATTTGAAATGTACAGCCCTCCCTTCTGCCTCCAGAGAGAATCTTTGAACCAAAGAAGAAAAGTAAAATGGAAAGGGAGATTTGCTAGGATAATCAACAATGTCTCTGTGTGATGATTTTCTTTTTGGCACTGCCCTGTCTGATCCTCCTTAGTCTCCTAAAACTGAAATACTCATTTCTGAGATTCTTCTTTATAATTCCTCATTTAAAGAACAGACCTTAGAAAATGACAAGACTCACAACTATTTGAAATAAAAATAATAAAGCTGGTGATATTTCTTGATGATGCCTATGTTAAGATACAAGAGAACAGCAATGACTTCCAGTATGTGCTAATCATATAATATTGGACTTGGAGATATGGTTCAGAAGAAGTAATTGAACTCTAACAATATTCAAATTGTAAAGGAAGTAAGGTGAGAACTTAATTCTTCTCTAAATTACATTTCTATAACTTTTTCTCTACTGTTTTACCTCTGTCTAATGCTGCTACCAGTATTCAGTGACTTCTTATTGCTACTAATAGACTTCTACTTTACTTATTTAGTTACAGTCTTATAAAAATAACTTTGAAACATTTAAAGGTACACTTTCAAATCATTTATAATGAGCCTGGTAGGGGGAAAATGTATAGACTTAAGGGTGGACTTTGGTGTGCTTTAAGTGCACTCCTTTACTTTGGGGGAAATTTCCTAACCTTTGTGGTTTCTGTTGGGAATGTAGTGGGCATATTGGAAAATAAATGACAGGTTTAAAAGTTCCCAGTTAGGAAGACATTGCAGTAATCTAGAGGAAGAGATGATGAAGAGCTTAACATAAGCATTGACTTTCTGAGTAAAGAAAAAGGAGACATACATAAGAGAGAAATTAGAATTAGCAGGTCCTGGTGACTGACTGGATGTGGGTGATGAAGAAGAGAGAAGAGTGGAGGTTTCCATCTTTGGTAAGTCAATGAAGAGCAGTGCTAACCGTCAAGGTAGGGAAGCAAGAAAGGAATAGTTTTGGAGAAAAAGTGTTCTCATTTGAACACAACTTTGCAGGCTTTTTAGGTCGAAATATCTAGCCTGAAGTTAGATATAAACTTGGAGTAATGGTGCTGGAAAATGTATTTGGGAGTTGTTGATGCTTAAATGATACATAAGATTAGATATGATCACAGAGGAAGAGCATATATAATGAGTAGAATGCAGAAAAAATAACATATGGGCGAAACCATAGTGTATACAAACATTTAAAAGGCTGGTAGGAAGAGGTGAAAGTGAAAGTCTTAGTGGCTCAGTTGGGTCTGACTCTTTGTGAACCTATGAACTGCAGCTCGCCAGGCTTCTCTGTCCGTGGGATTCTCCAGGTAAGACACTGGAGTGGGTAGCCATTTCCTTCTCCAGGGGATCTTCACAAGTCAGGGATGGAATCCGGGTCTTCTGCATTCAGGCAGATTCTTTACCATCTGAGCACCAGGGAAGTCCAGTAGGAAAAGGTGATCAGGAAAAATGCTGAGTGGTTAGAGAACTAGATGGAGAATGAAGACAAAATGGTATTACAGAAGTCAAGAAAGAACAAAGAATCCAGAAAGAGGGGATAACAGTATCATATACAAAGAAAGGTTGAGTAAAGATCCAGAATACTGATGGAAGAGTTAGTCTCTGAAACACGAAAGAAGGAATCCGTGATGTCTTGTAACATCTGTTTTCAATGTTAAGTAGGAGACAATGTCATTTACCAAGATTCAATGAGAGAGTTGTGAATGGAGTGAGACATTAGCAGAGTGAATCATTAAGACATTGAACAGACTAGGAACAAATATGCTAAATGCTACTAGGATTGCAGGAAAGGTTAGCATATAAATTAGGATCTTGGTTGTTAAGTGACAATGTCAACTCAAAGTAACTGAAGTAGAAAGGGGGAACTTATTGGTTCAGAAAATTTTAGAAAAAAATGTTGAATATCAAACTGACATCCAAAACAACTAGAGCCAGTGAACCATATATCCCCAGCATGGTCTTTAAATCTTTCTAGTGGTCTTTAAGCTTCATTTTCTTTTATGCACACAGAATTTCTCCACAGAGTGAGAAACATGGCTGGTAAGGGCACATGAGCTTCTCCGCTTAGAGCTCTAGCCATCCTGAGAGGAAAAGATTCTATTCTATGGGCTATAAGTCCAAAATCCGTAAGCAAGGACTGATTATTCCTGCATGGTTCAGTTGTCCACTCCTGGATTCATCCGTTATAACCAGGAGTGGGATCTGTGAAATGTACTTTGATAAAGTTTGGGTCAGGTGTTCACACATGAACTGATCAACTGTGGCAATTCACTTCATCAATTCATTAAGTATTTGTTGGATGCCTAGAGTGTGCCATGTCTTGTTCTAAATGTTTATCATACAGTGATGAAAAACATAGACACAGTCCCTATGATCCCTACTTCCAAGAGCTTGCACTCTAATAAAGGGGATTGATAATAAATAAGATGTTTCTGGCTATTGATAGACTGGAGAAACTACAACAGAATGGGGCTGACAGACTGGGAGAATAGAAAGATGTCTTCAGTCTTGTGGTTTTTGAACCACCAAGTTGAAGAGCAGATTTTACAGTCAGGATAAAATCTAATAGGCAAAAGAGTAGGAGATATTCTGAGGGAGATTTCCTAGTTAAAGGTGTTTGTAATGCCCTTTCTTGTTCAGATGAATATTAACTTTTATATTTTCAGTTATATCTAACCTACATCCATGAATACTTTGTTAATGTACCTAGTTTCTGGGAACTTGCTGATGTGGGTTCAAAATACTCTCTCTTTTCCTCCCTCGCTTTTAAAATTGTGATCTTTTCAATTATTAAACATTGGCTTTTTTCCCAGGGATGGCACTGAAGAAGAAAATCAATGACATATCTAGCCAGCCGCCTTGGACTGAATGGGCATTCAAATAGACTCCAAGGGCCAAGTACAGATGGTGATTTATTGTGCATACAACTTCTACAGAATGCCTTCATTTGAGCATTGATGTATGTACAATTACTTACCAGAATGCTGCAGTTTTATAATTTAGCCAGGAATCTGTGGAGAGATTATGTTCACTAAGAAATCCACAAATGCAGTTTTCACCTTTTCAGTAATTGTGCAAACTCTCAGTTGTCTTCTACATGAAGATACATGAAGAAAAGAGATTTCAAGAATAGTTCTTCCATTTTACCATGGTTCTCACTTTCGTCATCCTTGTGCAATTCTTTCGGTACCAATTCAAATTTATTAAACTATGTTTCTCTCCTGACATGTAAGAAGATGGAGTTGCTAGAGGCAAATCATTTACTGTGGCTATTGTGGGGTAGTCATCCACACATATTACAGGCCTGCTCATTGTAAAGATCATTTTTAGGCAATGTTTATATGATACTGAAATAGTCAATCGAAAGTTGAACAGTTTAAATAACCCAGATACTTGACATCTCATAGGCAGAAAAATTATGAGGGCACTCTAAAATCCTTTGTCTTACTGAAAACAGTTTTCAATTCCTCGTTTGTCCTTATAATTTGACATTGAAATTGTCAGGATGTTACTATCTTTAAGAGGATATTTTCCAAATCTTACTTTCTCTCTATGGTCAAATATTACTTCATTGCTATGCTTTTTTGAGGATGGCACCCATGTCCAAGCATTTATGAGTTTATATTGTTTCTGTGTTTTATTATATTATGGGCAATGGGTTGTTTACAGCTGAAATGAAATTATGTTTTTCTTTGCACCAACATATTGGGTTGGACAAAAATTGTGGGGGGGGGGGAGTTATATCACAATGTATTTTCTTTAGTATTTGGCTAAATCTCAGTGAAAAAAAGTTAATCATTTTAATAGAAACACTTCAGATCACTCCATAATGCAAACAATACACAGTCAAGATTAATAGAACCTATAAATAAAAAGAAGCTGTAATAGTATTGATAAAAATCAGCTCAGCAGATGAAAATGAGGAAATTCAATAACAAATAATATACTGCAATGACATAGCCCATCGAGTTGCTATATGAAGCAGCATGAATAATAGCCCTTGATTTATTTATGTTCTTTACAGTATAATCAGCATCTTGGATGGTAAGCTACTAGAAGGGATAATCAAACTCAGCATATGTACAGTGTTGAGCCTAGTAGCACCCCCAAATTCAATGTGAATGTGCATTCAGGGCCACATGATAGTGCTTCCCCTAGTGTGATTGTGCCCATCACCACTGACTCTCTAGTTCTCATCAGGGTTTTTTCTTATCTGTGCTTTCTCAGGGAAATTCTCCATTTGAATCTTAGTCTGAATTTCATAATGGAAAAGTTCATGGTCTGTGTCTGTTAATACAGTGAGACACTCTAATCTGAGCATCATTTGTTTGCTGAGCATTGCAATAGGCACTCTTATAACAATAAAAATAAAGTAGAATCTACCGATGCTACTATCCACATATAGAGTCTATTCTCTATTTATAGGAAGACTAGGCACATACCTGTGGAGAGATTACAGGCACTTAAATAAAATTCACCAAAAAGCAAATAAACAATAGTTTCATTTGATTTTTAACTGGATCCATCCATTTATGATAACAGCATTTCTTTTTTTGTTTTTTTTTTAATTGATTTTTATTTTTTAGTTTGTTTTGCTTTACAATACTGTATCCGTTTTGCTATACATTGACATGAATCAGCCACGAGTGTACACGAACTCCCAATATCGATTGTCATAGGCATCACTGGTTGCATGTTACTATATCATCTGTTTAATGAATGAGTGAATAAGTAAATGGGTGAATGTTTTCAGTGGTTCTTGCCAATACTTATGTGTGAGGCGTGGTGGATAAGTGCTTAATAATTAAGTCATTTTAACACTTGTGACGAGCCACTAAAGATCTGTTTATTAAGAGTACCCCTCCCTCATAATTAACCATGTTCTGGTTTTGCAACAAAGATAGTCATCATTATTGTACTTTCAATCAAGTATTGATAATCAAGTATTGATTATGCATTTGCTTAGCATTACGTTTCAACATACTGAAATATATGTGCTGAGTGTTGTGGTAAATGAAAGATTATATACCCTGCCTTCATTGAGCTTATGGTCTACTAGGGGATATAGGCAGCAGACACTACTATGAAGGTAACCAACAGATGGTGTTGTTAGAAGGTAGGATGATAGCTCTAGAGATCTACTTAGTGTGCTCAGGGATGGCCTAGCTAAAGTCCTCTTTAGGACTCCCCTGTGGTGTAGTGGATGGAAAGCCACCTGCCAATGCAGGGGATACAGGATCAATCCTTGATCCATGAAGGTTTCACATGCTGCGGACAACTAAAGCCCATGTGTCACAACTACTGAGCCTGCGCTCAGCAATGAAGAACCAGAGCAACAACAACAACAACAAAAACTAAATAAAGAAGTCATCTTTAAATTGAGATAAGATGATAAGGAAAAGTGAAGCAAGTGAAGAACCAGGAACATCACTCTGTGTAGGGGAAGTAGCATATGCAAAGTCTCAAAGGTACGAAATGTTTGGTATGTTTCAGTAACTTGAAAGAGACCACTGTGGCTGTAGTGCAAAGAGAGAGGGAAAAGGTGTTACTTGCTGAAGCTGGGGGGATAGGAAAAGGCCAGGCCTAGGGCTCTATAGGGCATGCTAAAGATTTTAGCCTGTCACTTAATGGTAATAGGAAGATACTGATGAATTTTAATTAGGGTTAGGAGGGAGGTTACACGTTTAAAAGAGTACTTTGGCTGTTGTTTGGATAATGACTGGAGAATACAAAAGATGGATGGCAGAAATCAATTATAAAGTTATTGCAGAGGTTCATGTAATAGGTGAACCTAGAGGGAGTGGACCAAATTGAGGTATATTCTGGAGATACAACCTTCAGGACTTTCTGTTCTGGGTTATATTTGAGCAGAGAGGGAGAGGAAAGAATCAAGAATGAGTCAGGTTTCTGGCTGGAGCACTGATATGAAGACTATAAGAAATGAATGGGTTTTAGGGCTATGAATCAAGAATTTTGTTTTAAACATCTTCATTAGAGATATTAATTCAATATCTAATAATATAAATAAGTATTTTCATTTACTAGGCAATGATGTAGAAGTTTCAGAGTTTCTACCATAAAATAATTGACAAGAGTGGTTTAACTGTCATGCTTTAATTCCGCAGACGTTTGTTTAGACTCTGCTGTGTGGCAGGTATTGTATTAAGCACTAGGAATAATAACTCATAGTCACGGCTAATAAGGAGTTTATTATAGTCTAATGAGGAGACTGAAAAAATATGAATAACTTAAAATCTAATGTGATGAAAGTAGTCACCACATTTAGAAGAAACATCTAACTAAATAGGGGGTTCACAGGTTAAGGGAAGGACTCCTGGAAGATATAATATCTGAGTTAGGTTCAAAAGTCAAATTTTGCCAGGCATAGGGGAGCAGAAAGCATTCTAAACTATCTTTATTAGAGAAAATTGTGTCAATAATGGACTTATGACAAATCTGCAAAGGAACATTTTAGTATTTTTCTGATCACAATATTTATGGCTGTATAATATGGTTATTGAATATGTCCTCAGTATTAGAATCATAGAAGTGAAATAGCTGTTAGAAATCATCTAGCATAGCCACCTAGTTTTACAGATGGGGAATTAGACTGAGAAAAGTGACATATCTAAATAATCAATTCCACTGTTACTTTTCATTTACAAATATTATAAGTATGCTGTGAATGTACAAAAGTGGTGCCTTTAAAGCATTAATTTAACCCCCTGAATTGTCCACTTATTACAAAAGAGTATTTTGTTCCCAGAGAGATTATGTTTGTACCCCAATTCTGCTCAGTTATTATCTCCACCTTAATTCACAGGGAATCGTATGAAGCAATCCTTCAATAAGTACAATTAAACAGCCAGTTTAACATTATAGGGCAACATTAACATAAAGTCTTTCAAAAGAATGGTTGTGGTCATATTCTCTTTACCTCCTAAACCACTTATATTTTCATTTTCTTCTACTGGACATACTAGTATTTTAGGGAAAAATGAAAGAATTAACTGTTCATAATTAATTACTTTGATAACCTCATAGGCCTTTGATTCTATTGCTCCTGTCCTTTGCCAGACTGTCTGTCTGTTCAGCTGCACTATTGATTTGCTACCTGTTCTGCCATCATTGTTTCTAGTTCTTGTACATACTAGGAGGAGCAGCTACTCACAAATTGTGTAGTCAGTCAAAAATAATACAAAAGCAGAGAACAACACAGTTTTCTTCTTCTTCCTTTCCCTAAGATGCCAAAAATAGTATAAATGAGCTGAAAACCAGCAAAGAGGGCAAATTATGTTACAGTAACAGCAGTGTCTTCAAAATAAAAGGAAAATATTATATAGTGATTGGTCCTCACTAATTTAAACCAGTTGAGAAGTTCCTCAAAATGTTTGAATATATTAGTAAGAATTACAATTTTATTAACCTAAAATACAGAGAATCAGGTATTCTTCTGTAATGCAAGTCCATGCAGTCTCTTTGGGGGAAGATTGTGCTTGTATCTGACAAAAACAAAATGAATAATCTTAAGTCTATACCAATAGGGACTGCTTTTTAAAAAAAAATCAATTCTTATATATAACGGAATACTATGCAGCCGTTAAAAAGACATGGGTGGGTATATCTCCAAGATATTATATTGTTAAACAAAATTATCAAAGTATAGAATAGTATATGTGAAAAGTTCCCCAATTTTATTTGAAGTATATTATACATACACTTAAAAAATACACATGTACTGTACTTTGATCCACATATACAAAGGTGCACACACAAATGCAAACACATATAGGTGTATATATTCATAAAAGATAAACAAATACTCTTAATTGTTACCTATGGGGAGTAGTACTTAGGAACAGGGATAGAGGAAGTATCACTTTTCAGTCTATACTTTTTTTTATTCTTTTGGAAATGTTTACCATGTGCAACTAAAGTTCCTCTTGATGAAAGTTAAAGAGGAGAGTCAAAAAGCTGGCTTAAAGCTCAACATTCAGAAAACGAAGATCATGGCATCTGGTCCCATAGTTCATGGCAAATAGGTGGGGAACCCGTGGAAATAGTGTCAGACTTTGTTTTTTTGGGCTCCAAAATCACTGCAGATGGTGACTGCAGCCATGAAATTAAAAGACGCTTGTTCCTTGGAAGAAAAGTTATGACCAACCTAGATAGCATATTAAAAAGCAGAGACATTACTTTGCCAACAAAGGCCTGTCTAGTCAAAGCTATGGTTTTTCCAGTAGTCATGTATGGAAGTGCGAGTTGGACTATAAAGAAAGCTGAGCACCAAAAAATTGATGCTTCTGAACTGTGGTAATTGGAGAAGACTCCTGAGAGCCCCTTGTACCACAGGGAGATCCAACCAGTCCATCCTAAAGGGGATTAGTCCTGAATATTCATTGGAAGGACTGATGCTGAAGCTGAAACTCCAATACTTTGGCCACCTGATGCAAAGAGCTGACTCATTCAAAAAGACCCTGATGCTGGGAAGGATTGAAGGCAGGAGGAGAAGGGGATGACGGAGGATGAGGTGGTTGAATGCTTCACTGACTCAGTGGACATGAGTTTGAGTAAGCTCCGGGAGTTGGCAATGGACAAGGAGGCCTGTCGTGCTGTAGTCCATAAGGTCTCAAAGAGTCGGACACTACAGCGACTGAACTGAACTGAACCATGTGCAAATACTTTTTTTTTACTAATGAAAAGATATGAGATAGTGTGAAACTTGGAGAAGGAAATGGCAACTCACTCCAGTATTCTTGCCTGGAAAATCCCATGGGCAGAGGAGCCTGGTGGACTGCATGTGTCTCAAAGAGTCAGACACGACCTAGGGACTAAACGTACAAATGTGAAATTATTTCTATTGAAAATATATCGTGCTAAATAGTATACACAGTATTATGTAGCCATATAAATATTATGGAGCAAAATATGACAACATGATTTTTTAATGTAGAAGAACTTAAACTGGGTAAATAAAGTGTGGCCAGATTCTTTGATGTCTGCTTTAGTGAAAAGATAAGAATGATTATCAGTTGTTGGAATGTACATGCTTTTAAAACACTTTCTAAAAACTTATTTTAAATAGCTTAAGCTTTTCCTCTCCAAATTTTAATTTTATTTTGCAATTAATTTGTCTTAC
Source organism: Aepyceros melampus (assembly GCA_006408695.1). NCBI lineage: Eukaryota > Metazoa > Chordata > Mammalia > Artiodactyla > Bovidae > Aepyceros > Aepyceros melampus. The sequence goes on from SJXQ01009153.1 coordinate 27,988, forward strand.
ATGTATTTTTTCGCTAGTGGTAAATTTCTAACAAAGCCTTTTGGTATTTTAACAAATTCTGGATTTGTAGAACACTAAAGAATATTTTACCCATATTTTTAAAATGAACAATGGATAATATCTAATCCTTCTTTTAAAGTACTCTTTGAAATACTGAATTGAATATTGTTTGTAAGTTGAGAAGTCACTCAAGATTGCTCTAATCACCCTTGATGCGTCTTTAGATTTATTTAGCCTCTTTGAAATCATAGGTATGTTCTGTCTGGTGAGTCAGAATCTCACAACTTTGGGTTGTTGAAAAAGGGCTTTCCCAGTTGGTGGACTGTGGGTGGCTTTCTTTTAGTGGCTGCAAGCCTTTGGCCTTCTGGCTACTCATTAACACCTTCTTAAGAGTGCTGGTAATTGAAAGGAAAAGTGAAGTACAACTGGTTAATATTGCTGCCCCAGCCCCCAAATAAAAATCTGGGAGGATTCTATGAAAAACGGGTTAATTTTCTCTAGTGCTACCACATGGATAATTAAGTCAGAATCTATAGAGTTGGAGGATTTGGTTTTATGGTTACTCCTGGGATTATTTTTAAATAGAATTTATGATTGATTTGAACATAAATTCACCCAGTGTAGTGACTTTATTATGGAACACGTTCAGAGACACCTCTTGGGACTTTTCTACTCTGGCGCTGATTGTGATCTTGAACTGAAAAATGCAGAGATACCTGAAATTTAATTAAAGACAAAATTTTTTAATTAATGGTTTCTGTTTGCGTTCTCTGCAACTTCAGAAAAAAAACTCACATGAATTGTGACAAATTTCATTTTAATCTCTAGGGACTTTAATTTTCATATTAATAAGAATATCTCCACTGATTTGTATATTCAAGAGTAAACATAATAACTGACTTATGCTAAAGGTCATATTTGGAATCTTATATTTCCCCTGAGTTTTGGTTACAAACATTCTTCCTGGGATTCTTTCTTGCATTTACAAACCCTACCCATCTCTCAAGACCTAACTCGAGTCTCCAGTCTTTGATAAAAATCTTCCTTCCCGCATGTACCATGCACTGCTTTCTATGAACTCCTATGGTTTTTATTGTCTGACATTCAGTCTTGCTGTTGACTATTTATTAGCTTAAGCATTGGTTATAAAGCGTGTCTCCCCAAAGAAATGATAGCTTCCTTAAGGGCAGGAACTGTAAATAGCTTTAATTATATTGACATAGAGGTCTTTTGAATTCATTACAGTACCTACCAGAGAGGACCTAGTGGGTGCTCAGAAATATTAAATTTTTTTTTTAGTCCATCTTCAGGCTGTTACATAAGTTACATTAAAAATTCTTTCTATCTCACTATTGCCACTGCCTCAATTAGTTCCATCCATTACTATATCATTTTTTTTTTACAAGGCAGGACAAAATATTGCCACTGATATTGAACTCTAGTTTGCTTATCTGCTGGCAGCAGGCTTTCCTGTAGGGCATTGTGAGTGTTTACAAAGCTAGTATAGCTAATCTGTTAGAGAGCTATCTTGCCCTTTTGGTCTGATTTATTTTCATGGTGCTGCAATATTCTCTGGGTGACTGTGGAAGCTCAGACTTCGACTTTTGCAGGCATCAATGACAAAGTAGCAACTTTGTGGAACCAGAAATTATGGCATGTTCACAAGTGACCATCTACACTTAAAGGCCAAGCACTTCTGTGATGATGAAGGGCCTTCTGGCCAGTATGACAGGAAGGGAGCAGGGTGACTGTACCTGCTCCCCCCACTACCTCTTTCTACCTTGCCCATCTCTGTAGGCCTCATGCCATCTCAGCTCCAACACCTTCACATAATATTTTAATATGACACATGACAATTTATCTTCTTTCTCCGATGAAAGCCAGAGAAAATGTTTGCCTCCCTCTTCTGCTCATGTCTTTAAGGAGTTTCCCTCTGCCAGAAAAAACAACTTGAGATACTATGAAATTGGCGAGACTCCGGTGGAACTTTATGTGGCTACTTTGTAGCCATCCCTGCCTAGGAAATAACTCTAGAGGAACTAGGGACAATATTTCAGGGTCACAAGAGGCATCCTATCTTGGACTTGGTATTTTCTGCTGTTTCAGCCTCATGGTTCCTCTCCCTGAAAAGAACAGGTGTGCCTGACAGCAGGCGTGTTTGTTCTACTTTTCCTATGGCAGCTGTCACTCCCCAGGTAACTCCCTTTTCCAGGTGGTGAATTCTTACAACCCATCATCTTCTTTCCTGGCTACCATTACTTTAAAAAAAGGTTTGGCTGTCAACCTCCCTCATTGGACTACATATTCTGTTGAAATGTTATTGTTGTTGGACTTTTTTTTTTTTTTTGTCTTTGGGTTTTGGTTGAGTTTTTAAAAGGGAAACTATGTCTTCCAATGGATTGCATTTACAATTCAGACAAACTTAACATTTTCCTTTCAAAAGCCTCTATGACAGTCTGTACCCATCTTGATTTGGATGGAGTTTTGAAGCCTTCTTCTGTGACAGCTTTGGGTAGCTCCATTTTTGCATTTTCCAGTAGATCTTGGGGTCTGTCCTCAGTCAAGACACCTGCTGCTGGGACTGCCAGTCACCACACGCTTGGCTTTTATCCTCCCTTGTTTCTATTCATAGCGTGTACTTCTCATAACTCTAAAGGACTATTTGATGCCCCCACGTTGTTTAATATCTACATGATTAAAGCAGCTGAGAGAATTAGCATGTGTCCTAAGCCTAAGGAAAAATCCAGTCCAAAAGAAATTGTATCACAGGCCAAGATCATTTTTAATAAGCTCTGCTGCTCAATCTTACCTATTCCTCTGTTGGGCTCTCTTGGGCATTTTGTAGATATTTGAGAGTCAGCTTTAAAGGGGAACTTTCAGGTGTGCACTTGACTCTCAGTATAACAATGTTTACTGAGCCCTCACAGTGCATGGGACCCTGATAAGACACAAGAGAAGCGAGCGCACTGTTCTAACACTCAAGCAATCAACGGACCTGGACTGAGTGAGACAGAATTCAGGCAAATAAAAGACTTACGTGTGTTTTCAAGACACTAGACGGATAAGGGTGACATGGATGCCCCTGGGCTACCTAAGGGAGGGTGCATAAAATGAATGTGTGATCACAGTTAGAAGACAGTAGGCATCTATAGTGAGTGCCTTGGAGGAGTGAATGGTGCGAGTGGAAGAGCTTTTCTCATGAGGCTTTTCAGGGACTTTGGTAAATGTGATGAATGCACAGTACAGAAAACAGGTTTGTCTTCTGATAGAGTTATAGGATAATAATAACAATAACTCCCGCTTTTATTGAAGTTTTACTCTGTGTCAATGTAAAAAGAATAAAAGAATTAAGAGAACATGAAAATTTAAGCTTTAGAGAAATACATTAAAAGAATTTTTTTTTTTTTTTGGCTATACCGCATAGCTTGTGGGATCTTAGTTCCCCCACCAGGGACTCAACCCAGGCCCTGGCAGTGGAAACATGGAAGCCTAACCACTAGACCTCTAGGGACCTCCCAAGAAATACATTCATGAAGTGTCAAGTATATCACCGTGGGTTGCAGTG
>SJXQ01009153.1:31797-46306 GCA_006408695.1 Aepyceros melampus
GGGGGCAGACAGGGGGGGGGCGGGGGGCGGGGGCAGAGACAGATGGAAAGGGAGAGGGCCAGAGAAAGACCAGGAGAGACAGATACACAGAGGGAGACAGAGAAACTTGGAGACTAGGGCAGGGTCTGGGAATTAGGGGCTACAGTATAGATGAAGAGTAAATTAATTGAGGAAAAGAGTACAAGATAACAGAGTGTTCAAAGAGAATTCCTAGTTCTAGATCTTGGAGTCACATTCTTTACCATCTAAATAGATACATCAGTGAAACCTTGGACTTATTTTGCTCATGCAGAATGAAATAGAACATTTAAATTTCAAAAGAGTTTTCACAGAAAATAAAGTGTTTCTTTATAATGCTAAATTCTTGACTTTCAGAGTATGTCCAATTTTTCCACGTTATTTGTAATCCATGACAAGTCTAGGGCATAGCTTATTGGAAATTAGAATGCCAAAGCCATGTCAGAAAACTAAGCAGGTAGAGATTTACAGTGAATTATTTAAGAAATTCACATCATCACATTAGCACATGGCTTAGCTGTATTATGACAGTGGAAAAGCTGGCATAAGAGCCTCCTAGAGCACCAAGTAATATGCCTGAGGTCCCTTTCCTGCAGGTGAATTCTCTAGTGGTAGTTATCGCCATTTATGCCAGAGGCTTATTTTTATGCAGACATAATCTCTGGCAGAAATTTCACAGCCTCTGTGGACAGAACTGACAGTGTCTATAGGCCCAGGCTACAGGACAACACCAGCAATCAGTTAGCAGACAGCAAATATTTATTATGCCTTGACCATGCACTGAACACCCAGCTATCAATGAGGCAGGTATAAAAGAAGTGCCATACAAGATCTCCTCAAATATTTTATAGTCTAGTTTGGGCAAGAAGCTGACACACTTAAAGCAACTAAAATAGTGACAAGGCGATATTGAAGCAAATGCCATGTAGGGGGAGGGGTGAGTATTTTATGATATTAGCAAAGGGAGAAATCAATTAGTTCAATCGATTGGGGCCGTCTTCACGAGAAAATAGAACTTGCCCTATTAACTCAAAAGATGGTAAAGGTTAGAGAAACAGGGTGCAAAAAGGATATCTGTTTATGGGGAAAATAATTCAAAGGAAGGCAAAGAATAAACTTGGTATTTTCATAGTATAACAAAGAGACCAGTTTGATTGGCATGGAAGACAGGTTTGACATCAATGGTTGGGCCAGATTATCAAAGGACCTTAACAAGCAGGTCAAATATTTTGAATTAAATATACTGAGAAATGGGGGACCATTGATAGTTGCAAGATAGGAGTATACCATGATCATTAAGGGAGTATTTTGAGAAGGTGAATACGATACTGATATACTGGACAGATTAGAGAGGGGAGAGAAAGTTATAAAAAATATCATAGCTGTAGAAGAAGCACATATTTGACTTCCATCTCACCTTTCTAAGAAGTCATGCAGACCGTTTCCAACAAAGTCCGAGATCTGTTGTTAGAGGGACCAGGCATTTATCTCAGTTGAGAAAATCTCCAGTTTTCAAGTGTAATTAAGTTTCTAGAGATTTTCTTTTAGGAATTATCATTCCTTTTTATTAGCACTAGCTCTCAAAATTTCTCCATCTAAGGCTGATGAAATATCATGGCTACTCTTGTGATAGAAAAGTGGAACATATAAAAAGATGGAGATTTCTGTCTGTTTTTGCTTTTTTTGGTTTCTTTTTTAGAAGAAACAAGATGTTGCAAGAGGGAAATGTAGGCAAATCAAAATAATTTAGGTGAATGACCCAAAACCCAGGATGTAGTTGAAAATTGAAAAGCAAACATTTGCCATCCCAAAGAAAGAAAAACCAGAATAAGAAGTTGGGCACTCTAGAGAACTCAGGACATAAACTAAATATTACTGGAAGTATGCCTAAACATTAAGACAATTAGTTATTTCACTTTTAATTCATGCACATGGTTATTTCCCTGTCAAACTTTGTGTCAACTTGGTTATATTTATATCATTATCAAAGGAAAACTGATTGCTCGATTTGAGGAAAATACTTCTCTTAAAAATTTTGGAAATGAAGACTCATGAAAGCTAGTTCTTCAATGAAAACCTTTTAAAGATAATTGATATCACAAAGAGGTTAATTATAAATGACACCGTAAGGGTAAAAGAAGTCAAGTATATCTTGTTTGTCTTTTACCTTCCTCTGTTCTTCCCTGTGGTTCAGGAATCCACCTGCCAATGCAGGAGATGCAACAGATGTAGGTTCAGTCCTTGGGTCAAGGAGATCTCCTGGAGGAGGACATGGCAACCCATTGCAGTATTCTTGCCTGGGAAATCCCATGGACAGGGAGCCTGGTGGACTACAGTCTATAGAGTCGCAAAGAGTTGGACACGACTGAAGCAACTTAGCACGCAGGCACATTCTTTCCCTACAACATGATTTCTTTCCCTTAGACCACTGGTTCTCAGCTCTGCCTGCACATTAGGATGTCTATAAGAACTTTCCAAAAATTTCACTGCCCAGACTCCACCCTTGATTAATTCAAGCTTTGATATTTTCCAAAGCTCCCTGAATGCATGCTAAATCTCTCTGGTCATGTCCAACTCTGTGCGACCCCATGGAGTGTGGCCCACCAGGCTCCTCTTTCCATGGGATTCTCCATCAAGAATACTTGAGTGGGTTGCCAATTCCTTCTCCAGGGGATCTTCCCAACTCAGGGTCGAACCCATGTCTCTTATGTCTCCTGCATTGTATAGCGGCTTCTTTACCACTAGCACCACCTGGGAAGCCCCCTTCAAAGCTCCCTAGGGGATTTTAACAGGTAGCAATCATCTTTGCTTCTACCCCTCCTCATATAATTTCTTAAGGCAAAACACTTGTTGCAAGGAACATATTTTACCTAGACTGAAAACTGATGTTACACTGATGACTGAAATCTCTTGAGGGCAGATCCTTGTTTTGTTCCTTTTTGTGTCCCTCACCTGGCTGTGGTCAGTAAAGTCTGTTAAATTAATATTAAGTAGAGGTATAAGCGGTAACTGGGATTGCAACTAGGACCTCAGATATGTGAGTTTTTAATAAGGGGTGAGGAGCAGGGAAAATCTAGATTGTAGGATACACTAGTGATGGCTATAGAGAGAAAGTCCTGGCTAGATCCTGTGGATAGAAAATGCCACTTTAGAACTGGAGTCTATTACTATATCTTTTAGTTATTCATGCTGTGACTTTAGGTAAGGTACTTGTCACTGGATGTCTCTGATCTTTGTAAAATGAGGAAAATAGTTTTAGTCCTACTTACTTCACAGGGTGGATGTGCAATTCAGTTGAAATTTATAGCTATTAGTGTTCATTTAACAGTATTTTTAAGTACAATAAGCTAGATATATGTAGAGTTGTTATTATGATTCATAAAGCCAGTGAATAGACTTTTTGTCAGGATGAAAAGCCTGCGAGAATCAATAGAGTACTATAAGTGCCTTTAACCATCAAATTCAGTAGAAGTGAAAGAAACAGACTGTTTTTGAAAGGCTTCTTCTCTCAAAGGTTGTGTTCTTTATAAACTCAAGAGAATCATGTCCATGTTGGACATCACATAATTTTTGCAGATTTCATTAATACTATGAAAATAATACTAAAGAAGGAAGTTGATATGAATTTAAGTTCAAGGTGCAGTTATTAACTTGCATTATAAGCTTGAACAACATACACATGCATATACTTGCATTTGTTTATTCATTAAAGGGAAGGCATCCAAGACATTATTGTTTGTTGAAAACATTAATCTATTCAGTATATATTTATTCAACACTGATTATATGTCTGCCAATACTTTTTAGAACCTGGAATAAAACAGTGAAAAAAATAGACAAATTTCCTACCCTAATGAAACTTTCTTGTAAGAGGTGGGACATGATATAATTAAAGTGCAAAGAATTACTGTTAGATAAAAAACAAAATAGGGTAGGGACATAGAATGATGAATGAGGCTAGAATAGTGCATGATTTTTATGTGTCAAGATTCACTATAGGCACCTCCCACATGTTAGGTTTATATAATCTTTATAAGTATCTTATGTAATATATATTTTTATCTTTATTTAAAGAGAAGGAAACTAGACTCAGAGTTTAAGAAACTTGCCTAAGGTTACATAGTGGCTGTATAACAAAATTAGAATTGAAACTCAGATCTACCTGAGTTCAAAACCCATTTTATTTCTACTATATGTGGCTAAGCACTTATGTAACTTCATCAATGTTTCTGTATTCCTTTCTGCAAAAGAAAAAGGTTGGACTTGATCCGAAATTTAAATCTGGTATATTATGCACCCTATATGTCTTGCAGATAATAACATTTTAAAAACTGAAGTAATTATCAGTATTGAAAATAAATAATTTCATATAAAATTATTGATTTCCAATTTGTCTTTAAGTATTAGAAAGTCTGGCACCCCCACCCGGGCCTGTATTACCACTTTTCAACACCAGCTGCAGCTGAGCAGTAGCACCTCTTTCAGAGAATATTTTATGATTATCCAATTCTTACAGCTGTAACCCACCCAGTTCCCTTACTTACATTAACTTATGTACCTGATCCATGCCGGTATTTGAATGTGTCACTTGATGGAACACATGGTCTGAAAAGCCCCTTCCAATTCCAGATTATGATCCAGTGTTGAAAATTCAGTTTTAAATGTTATTTTCCTTTTTAGCTTTTAACTATTTGACAGCCTTAGTTATGTTTCAGTAAGTTTTCTTCCTTCATATATTTCTCACTTTTTGTATTTTTTATGGTTTAGCAACCATGTAAATGATAATCAAGGCTGCACACTAACTCCTTTATTTTTCCACTTAAAAATATTATCCAGTGAGTCTTTATGAAGGAAAAGAAAACATGAAACATGCTAAACATAAGTCTCAAGCATGCATACAAAATAAAAGCAGCATAATTAGCAAGTCATTCATAATGGTAGTTAAATTCTGCCAATATGGAAGCATGAAAGCCAGTTTAAAAGTCCATGTTTTAGTTAAGCCTATTATTCACCCTAGCCTTTAAAATCCAAATAATTTATTAAGCTAATATTGGTGAGGAGAGAAATCCAATGATAATACAAAAAGGGGTGTGTAAAAGAACTCTTTCATGAAAATCAAAGTATAATTATTCTTAAGCATAGCATTATTAAAATGTATTTCTATAATATAAAAGGTTTTATTAGTATTCTGTGATATAAGGTACCCTATTGTATTATTATGTTCAATTATTTCTCTTAATATTTATGTTTTTATAGCTTTTATTTTATAGTGGTAAACAATGGAATCTCTGCTAGACGCAGAGTGAATTACAGTTGTGTTTAATGTTGTAGGTACAAGTTGTTTTGTCAGCTCACAGCCCCAATTATCTGTCCACATAGTTGTCCTACAGCTGCCCTGAGGCACAATAGCCTCTAAGTCCTGTTTAGTGATTCATACTCTTGTTACTTGTTTGATTTCACACAAGTGTAGTAGGAGCTCACTTACATAGTGCATGGTGAAGTATGACATGGAGTCCCTTTCCCTCATTCCAGCCCCAAATGTTTCCCTTTGTAGCCTGCCTGGGATTCCCAGCCTTAGAGAGTCATTTCTTTGAGTATAGTTATTGTTCCCTTTTGGAAAGCAAACCACTTAAGAAAAAAAAGTGAAGCCATTGTCCCATATATAAACAATATAGGCTTCATTCAGTTCAGTTCAGTTCATTTGCTCAGTTATGCTCTTTGCAACCCCACGGACTGCAGAATGCCAGGCTTCCCTGTCCATCCCCAACTCCCAGAGCTTACTCAAACTCATGTCAATTGAGTCAGTGATGCCATTCAACCATCTCATCCTCTGTCGTCCCCTTCTCCACCTGCCTTCAATCTTTCCAAGCATCAGGATCTTTTCAAATGAGTTAGCTCTTCGCATCAGGTGGAGTTTCAGCTTCAGCATCAGTCCTTTCAATGAATATTCAGGACCAATTTCCTTTAGGATGGACTGGTTGGATCTCCTTGCAGTCCAAGGGACTCTCAAGAGTCTTCTCCAACACCACAGTCCAAAAGCATCAATTCTTCAGTGCTCAGCTTTCTCTATAATCCATATCTCACATCCATACATGACTACTGGAAAAACCATAGTTTGACTAGATGGACCTTTGTTGGCAAAGTAATATCTCTGCTTTTTATTATGCTGTCTAAGTTGGTCATAACTTTTCTTCCAAGGAGCAAGCATCTTTTAATTTCATGGCTGAAGTCACCATCTGCAGTGATTTTGGAGCCCAAGAAAATAAAGTTTGTCACTGTTTCCACTGTTTCCCCAACTATTTCCCATGAAGTGATGGGACCAGATGCCATGATCTTAGTTTCCTGAATGTTGAGTTTTAAGCCAACTTTTTCACTCTCCTCTTTCACTTTCATCAAGAGGCTCTTTAGTTCTTCTTCACTTTCTGCCATAAGGGTGGTGTCATCTGCATATCTGAGGTTATTGATTATTTCTCCCAGCAATCTTGATTCCAACTTGTGCTTCATCCAGTCCAGCATTTCTTTCTTTCTTTCTTTTTTGAATCTTGATTTCTTATCTTTTTTTAATTGAGTTTTAAGATATCTGCAAACTGTAAAAGCCATCTTTGCTTTAAGTAATTTATTTTAAAAAGCTTATCAAGATAGAACTGAGATAAGTTGCTGGGATCTCACACTAGCTTTTCATGAATCCCCTACTGTTGAATTGTGTTACTGGAACATCTGTGACTCCATCTTTGTACAGAAGTATCATCATATATTTTGTGACTGTGACATCATACCTGGTTACCTGGTCAAAAAAGAAAATACCACCAATGTTGATGGCATATGCAGTCTATTCTGCGTTTTTTCTTTTGTTGGGGAATTGTGAAATTTCCTCGGTTCTGTCTTGCCACAGCAAAGATTTGAAACGGCAGACCAGTGTTACAGCTCTGTTACAGCTCAGAGTTTTATTTGGCAAGCAAAGAAAAGTACACCCTTGAGGCATGAAGGTGGGCTGACCCCAAAGAAGAGGCCTCAATCCATCTTGGCTTCCTCCTTTTATACGTTTGTCTCCTCCCTGCCTTGAGCCTGCCCTATGCAAATTGGGCTAGCCAAGAAGAGGGTGTCTTTGTTGTGTATGAGAACTGAAGTTCTCACTCCAGTCTGCATATATTCTTTTGTTGCATTTTTGCAGGCTTTTCCCTTTCTTTGTCTTTTAGCCACTGCCATTTTGGACTCCTTTTTCCTATTCTAACTACCTAACATCCCCCCCTCAAGAGATGGGACGCCCAATTCTCTGGGAGTAGGGGTGTTGAGGTCTCTCTGGCTACTTCCTGCTGAGCTGGGATGGCGAGGGGCATTGGGCCTCCCCCTCTCTTGCTAGTCTCAAGCCTCAGAGTCCTTATAGCAGTGTCCAGCTAAGGGTAAGTGATATTTTCCATGGTTGGGTGTAGTTTTATATATCCTTGTGGGACTGGCACTGCATATTATAGCTTGTTGACCTTAACTGGAGGTCTGGAATCTGAGGCTTTCTGCCGAGCTGCCATGTGAGCTTTCTGCTGAGTTTGTTTTTGCTGTCCTGGTTTCTAGCATGCTGAGCTTCTTGTTCCTTCTGCTGCACTGGGTTTTCTTCACATTCAGCTTCCACAGTGAGAGCTTTTGCCTTGTTGGGCTTCTGCTGGACTTAGCCTCCACCTCGCAGGGTCTGAGCCAAGGTTGTTTCAGCAAAGTTAAATCCAAGAAATGGCACCAGATATGTTGGAGAAGTGTGAAACTTTCTTGGTTCTGTCTCGCCACAGCAAAGATTTGAAACAGCAGATCAGTGTTACAGCTCTGTTACAGTTCAGAATTTTATTCAGCAAGCAAAGGAAAGTACATTCTCAAGGCATGAAGGCAGGCCAACCCCAAAGGAGAGGCCAAGTCCAGCATTTCTCATGATGGCTCAGAGGTTAAAGCGTCTGCCTCCAATGCGGGAGACCTGGGTTCGATCCCTGGGTCGGGAAGATTCCCTGGAGAAAGAAATGGCAATCCACTCCAGTATTCTTGCCTGGAGAATCCCATGGACAGAGAAGCCTAGTAGGTTACAGTCCGCGGGGTCACAAAGAGTCGGACACGACTGAGTGACTTTACCTTTACCTTACTCTGCATATAAGTTAAATAAGCAGGGTGACAATATATAGCCTTGACGTACTCCTTTCCCGATTTGGAACCAGTCTGTTGTTCTATATCCAGTTCTAACTGTTGCTTCTTGACCTGATACAGATTTCTCAGGAGGCAGGTCAGGTCTGGTATTCCCATCTCTTGAAGAATTTTCCACAGTTTGTTGTGATCCACACAGCCAAAGGCTTTGACATAGTCAATAAAGCAGAAATAGATGTTTTTCTGGAACTCTCTTGCTTTTTTGATGATCCAGCGGATGTTGGGAATTTGATCTCTGGTTCCTCTGTCTTCTCTAAACCCAGGCTTCATTAGCAGGATGAAATCTTTCATTGGTTTGCATGCCAAAGTGTTATCAAGCATAGAGCAAGTCCCTGAAGATGCAGGACACAGAACAGGTAACTCTTAAGGGGAGAGAGAATAATTGGGTCCAGATATAAGAGAGTCATCAGGAAGGTCACGTCTGGGATGGATTTGGTGGAGAGCCTTGGACAGTCTATCCTTGGTTGGGGATAAAGGAAAGGGACAGTAAAATGGGGATGTGAAAGTAAAATAAGGTTAAATTTCATCAGTTTCCTGTTACTCTGTCCTTGGGGCTAACCCTCATGTTATGTGTTGGTTATACATTAAAAAGATAGTAAACCTCCCGTTAGTATTAGTGTTTGAGAAATGGGCCACTATAACTGGAAGCTTTTGTTTATTTGGATTGAGATATACTGTAAAATAAAGATACCAGTAAAGTTACAAATTGCTGTGAAGCAGCAGATAAGGGAGGAAAAGCCATATTAAATTTGCTGTGTGACACAGAGAGCTCAACCCAGTGCTCTGTGACAACCTAGAGGGGTGAAATGGGGTAGGAAACAGGAGGGAGGTTCAAGATGGTGAAGACATATGTATACCTCTGGCTGATCATTTTGATGTATGGCAGAAACCAGCACAATATTGTAAAGCAATTATCTTCCAATAAATTTTTTAATTAAAAAAATAAGGAAATGGAAAGAATAAATAAAAAGATGAATATTAATATCCTTATTTAATTCTTGAATTGACATTTTCTCATTATCTCGCCCCTCCCCTCTGCCCCCAGTTATTTGGAAACATACTGTTATCTACATTTTACATATTGTATTAGTTTTCTCTTGCTGCTGCAATAAATCACCACAGACTTACTGGGTTTAAACAACAAAAATCTCTTATCTTACAGTTTTGGAAGTCAGAAGTTTTAAATAAGTCTCACTGGGCTAGCATCAGGGTATCGGCAATGCCATATTTCTCTTTAAAGCTTCTAGAAGATAATCTGATTCCTTGCCTTTTCCAGCTTCTGGAGACTGTCCACATTCCTTGGCTCATGGCGCCTTCCTCCACCTTCAAAAGCCGCAAAATTACGTCTCTTTGATCCTTTTTCCAATGTTCTATCTCCTTTTATCCTTTTCTGCCTCACTTCTATTTTTAAGGGCCTTGAGATTACATAAGATACACTTAGGTAATCCAGGATGGTCTCCCTATTTTAAGGTGAGTTGATTAGCAACCTTAATTCCACCTGCAATATTAATTCCCCTTTGCCATGAATCCAAATATATTTGCAGGTTCTGGGGACTAGGACATAGACATCTTTGGAGGGGCCATTATTCTGCCAACCACAAATATAATGAATACAAATTATTACACTGATTAAAACATTGGGTTTTTCACAATAATAAAAGTGAGCTGACATCTCATATTCCCAGAATAAAACACAGATTTATAACATTTTAACTAGGTACACATATAAGAGAGAAACATTAAACAAAATGGTGACAATGTTTTAAAATAAAGGAATGGAAAAAGAGATGCAAGAAAACTTTCAGTAAATAGTGAGTAGAGAGATGCCAATATCAAATAAAGTGGTATTTAAGGCCAAAAGCTTGAAATAGAACCTACATGTATTCATTTATTGAATAAATGTTTTTTATACTAACTATTTGAGTGATACATGAAGCATTTGGTAAAACTACAAAGGCAGTTGTGGAATACAGCTATCAGAATTTTAAAAATAGGTAGTAAAAATAATACAATATATTTGAAAACATAATTAAGAAACTTGACCTAATATTTTGACAAATACATAGAATTGTATACTCCAATGGAAAAGAATGTACATTATACTTATGCCCTGGGCCTTTTACAAAAACTGACTGTGTACTTCACCACAGGAAAAACCTTGATCAATTCCCAAGTAGCAAACTGACAGGTAACATTCTCTGATGAAATTTATAAAGTTTAGAAATGGACAATAAAAATATTTTAAAAAATAGAATCTTGTAACCATAAAATATTTTTAATAAATAATTTTAGTATCAAAAATGAAGTCTAAACATTTAAAATTATTCAAAAAGAAACAAAACTGAGATTACTTCATGAAAAACCTAAGGGTGTGGTTAAAAACATCAAAAAAGAAATATTAAGGCATTAAATGAATTTAAGGAAATATTGGAAGAAATATACAACTCAGGGGAACAGGAAAAGAAAAAATACATATATCACATGAAAGTAGTCACACATAACTAGCTAAAATTATTTAAAGAATTTAAAAGCTAAAAGTTGACTCCACAAAAAGATGTATAGAAAAAAGTTATTTTACACTTAAACATACATACATTGATAAATTTCCTGAACTCCAAAACTAATGAGAAATCTTGCAGGTTTCCTGGCAGAAATAGCAAAGAAAAAAATTAAGACAGGTATTGGTTGTCTCTTATCTAGAGATACTGGGGTTTAAGACAGTATTGGTTTTCTCATCTCTATCATAGAAGCTAGAATATAATGTAATAGCATCTAGAAATTTCCAAGGAAAGAAGACTTCAATCCAAGCATCTTATTATAACTCAGTCAGGATATCATTCGCCTGTTTGATTTGTAGAGAGAGAGATGTTTGAGGATATGCCCGAATTCATAAAGTATATTACTCTCATGGGCTCCCCAGGTGGCGCTAGTGGTAAAGAATCTGTCTGCAATGCAAGAGACATAGGAAACCTAGGTTCAATCCCTGGGTGGAGAAAATCCCCTGGAGGAGGGCATGGCAACCCACTCCAGTATTCTTGCCTGGAGAATCCTGTAGATAGAGGAGCTTAGCAGGCTGCGGTCCAAGGAGTCGCAAAGACTGAAGTGACTTAGCACACACACAGGGACACACATCACTCTCATACATTCCCATCTTATATCATTAAGTAAAATAAACAAATGTAATGTAATTTATAAAATCTCATTTACATAAAAATAAGAGGAAAGTCTTTTCATATGTGTCTGTATATGTTTATGGGCCTACAGAAAGGTAAGGAAAGATAGCCACTCACTCTATGATGAATATCAGTTGCCTTGTAATGGGATTGGAGGAGGCAGAGGACCTATTAATTCATTTTGTCTTTATGAACATCTGTATTATTTGAATCATAATGAGAAATTTTTTGGTAATTAAAAAAAGTATAGTATAAGTGGACTGAGAAAGAGAAATAAGCAGCAGTGGCTCTTAGTGAGTAGATATCTCTTGATGGAGTCAGAGCCTCAGTTGCTAGCATAATTCAGTCATTAATGAAGGGAGGGTCAGGTTAAAGCGGAAAATGTGTAAAAATAATCCTGTTATATAGAAGCCTTCCTAAGTGAAGCATGAGACCCAGAACCTACGAAGGACAAAAATGGGCAGATTTGATGACATAAAAATTGAACACGCATAAGCAACAAGCACCAGGGCTTCCCTGGTGGCTCGACAGTGAAGAATCTGCCTGTAATGCAGGTGACCTGGGTTCAATCCCTGGGTCGGGAACATACCCTGGAGAAGGGAATGGCAACCCACTTCAGTATTCTTGCCTGGAGAATTCCATGGACATCTTGCCTGGAGAATTCCATGGACAAAGGAGCCTGTCGGGCTACAGTCCATGGACTCCCGAAGAGTTGGACAGGATTAACGGCTAACACACACAAGCAACAAGGAGAAGAAAGAGGTTGAGAGATAATATTTGGCACATCTAAAATGAAACAAGCTAGAACGTTCCATATACAAATGAAAGAATTACATATTACCAATAAATATATAAAAAGACACTCAAATAAAAAGAACACAAATGTAAATACATGTTAATAAAATGCAAATAAGAATGATACAGCATTTTTACCTTCATATTTGGCAAAAGGGACAAAAAGATAGCTGATAAAATCTACTGTTTTTAAGAACATAAGGAAGGTGGCACTTGGGCACACTGTTGGGTAGGAATGTGAGTTAGAATAATCTTTCATAGCATAACTTGGCAGAATCTAACAAATCTTAAAAAGCATATGTGCTGTGACCAGCAATCAGGTTTTCAGGAGTTTAACTTACATAAAAATAGCAAGAGTGCAGAAAGATGTGTGTACAAGGATAGTGATTGAACCTTGATTGTAATAGTAAATACTTCAAAACAAGCTAAACAAGAAAGTCTGGTTAATAAATTATGATATCATCAGATAATGGAATTCCTTGCAAGTATTGGTGGCAGAGGATGAAATGGTTAGATAGCATCACTAACTCAATGGATATGAATTTAAGTAAACTCCAGGAGATAGTGAAGGACAAGGGAACCCGGTGCACTACAGTCCATGGGATTGCAAAGAGTTAGACATGACTTGGCCACTGAACAACAACAAAATTAAAAAGAAAAGCAGATCTATATATTCTGACATGGAAAAAGTCCATGATATAGTATTGAGAGGTGAGAGATGAGTTGCAGAACTTGTCATATGTATCAGTTAACTGATGCTTAGAGAGTGAGGAATTCACATAAAATCCATATTTTGGATTGATTCAGAGTTAACCATATTTTCTTACAAAAATTCAACCTTTAATTATTGAAAGTCTTTTTAAAATGACTCCTTTTCTGTGTGATATCTGAGAAACATTCTTAAGCCTTCATTCTATGACTATCTGGTAATAGAAGAAAGAGACCACACAGAGAAATACTATGAGGTGTTTAATAATGACTAGTAATGAGTAAAATAAAAGTCTAATTACCACACTAATTGGTTAGACCAAAACTTTGAAATGAGACAATTTGAAGTAAAGCTTGAAAAATGATTTTAACTTTCAACAGACAGATATAGAGAGGTTGGTCTTTCTATGCAAAAAAAAAAAAAAATTTTGAATTTAAGGACAATATTCAAATACTGAATAGTTGTTGAAGTGTAGGTACTTAAAGGTTTGGCTTATTCAGGCTAGGCAGGAACAGACTTCAGAGTCAAATAGATATGTGATCAAATTGTAGCTCCATTTTTAAAAATTGACAATGCCAGGGTACTTAGCTTGACCATGCTCTCTCATGTGTAAAATAAAGGCTACTTCTCCGAGTCACTGTGATGATTATATCTTTAAATGTGAAATATAAATATAACTCTTTCTTAGCACAAAATAGACCCTTACTGAATGTCAGTTCTGATCTCTTCCTTGACACTGAGTTGAGTAAGACCTCTTTCACTTGGCTGAATAGCTAATGGGTAGTATATTTTTCTTAGAATTTCTCTTCATGCTTAGAACCCCAACATGACACTTTTCCTTGCTTCTGTTAGAAAATTGGCTACTCCTTGACTCAAGTTCTCTATATCTTCATTGAAATGTCTTCCACTTCCTAAATTCTTACATGTAAATATTAATTCATATACTTCAGAGACAGCCCAAGCCAGGATATGAAACTCAGTCCAAAGAATTTGGATAGAAAGAAGGAAAATGTAGACAAGTTTTCTGTTTGGTTAACTTTAATTGAGAAACCAGCATCAGAAAGTAGTTTGACATTTCGAGTCCAGATCTTATAAGCTTGATATTTCCTTTCTGTTTCATTCCTAGGGGCAGAGCTAATGTCAGAATATAGAGAGCTCTGAGCATATACATGACTTGGCTACCACAGAGTAGTGTTGAGCCAAGTGACTTAATTTTTCTTGATAAAGATGAGAAAGTCAGATGAGCCAGGGAATATACTAGAAGGAAGCAAAGGGTGAATAAATTAGACAGGGGTGTCCAGAGTAAGATCATATCAGAAGGCAGCAGAATAGTGTGGCCAACTAGGAGAACAAGCTCATCAACCAGGCTTCAGTTCAGTTCCATTCAGTTCAGTCGCTCAGTCGTGTCCGACTCTTTGTGACCCCATGAATCGCAGCACGCCAGGCCTCCTTGTCCATCACCAACTCCCAGACTTCACTCAGACTCACATCCATTGAGTCCGTGATGCCATCCAGCCATCTCATCCTCGGTCGTTCCCTTCTCCTCCTGCCCCCAATCCCTCCCAGCATCAGGGTCTTTTCCAATGAGTCAACTCTTCGCATGAGGTGGCCAAAGTACTGGAGTTTCAGCTTTAGCATC
>SJXQ01009153.1:46886-77624 GCA_006408695.1 Aepyceros melampus
TCTTTTCACAGCTATTTGTAAGGCCTCCCCAGACAGCCATTTTGCTTTTTTGCATTTCTTTTCCATGGGGATGGTCTTGATCCCTGTCTCCTGTACAATGTCACGAACCTGTGTCCATAGTTCATCAGGCACTCTGTCTATCAGATCTGGGACCTTAAATCTATTTCTCACTTCCACTGTATAATCATAAGGGATTTGATTTAGGTCATACCTGTATGGTCTAGCAGTTTTCCCTACTTTCTTCAGTTTGAGTCTGAATTTGGTAATAAGGAGTTCATGATCTGAGCCACAATCAACTCCTGGTCTTGTTTTTGTTGACTGTATAGAACTTCTCCATCTTTGGCTGCAAAGAATATAATCAATCTGATTTCGGTGTTGACCATCTGATGATGTCCATGTGTAGAATCTTCTCTTGTGTTGTTGGAAGAGGGTGTTTGCTCTTACCAGAGCATTTTCTTGACAAAACTCTATTAGTCTTTGCCCTGCTTCATTCCTCATTCCAAGGCCAAATTTGCCTGTTACTCCAGGTGTTTCTTGACTTCCTACTTTTGCATTCCAGTCCCCTATAATGAAAAGGACATCTTTTTTGGGTGTTAGTTCTAAAAGGTCTTGTAGATCTTCATAAAACCGTTCAACTTCAGCTTCTTCAGCGTTACTGGTTGGGGCATAGACTTGGATAACTGTGATATTGAATGGTTTGCCTTGGAGACGAACAGAGATCATTCTGTCATTTTTGAGATTGCCTCCAAGTACTGCATTTCGGACTCTTTTGTTGACCATGATGGCTACTCTATTTCTTCTGAGGGATTCCTGCCTGCAGTAGTAGATATAATGGTCATCTGAGTTAAATTCACGCATTCCAGTCCATTTTAGTTCCCTGATGCCTAGAATGTTGACGTTCACTCTTGCTATCTCTTGTTTGACCACTTCCAATTTGCCTTGATTCATGGACCTGACATTCCAGGTTCCTATGCAACATTGCTCTTTACAGCATCGGATCTTGCTTCTATCACCAGTCACATCCAAAACTGGGTATTGTTTTTGCTTTGGCTCCTCCCTTTATTCTTTCTGGAATTATTTCTCCACTTGTTCTCTGTTATTACCTAGAGGATAAATTCTGAAATACTTACCTTATTAATTAAGGTTCTTCACAATTTTCCTTCACAGTATCATCTTTCTTTTCACCCTCTATTTTGCTTTGTTTATGGTCAGTTGTGTCGGATTCTTTGGACCCCCATCGACTGTAGCCCGCCAGGCTCCTCTGTTCATGGGATTTTCCAGGCAGGAATACTTGAGTGGGTTGACATTTCTTTCTCCAGGGGATTCTTCCTGACCCAAAGATCAAACCCTTGTCTCCTATGTCTCCTGCATTAGCAGGTGAACTTTTTACCACTGCACCACCTGAGAAGCCCTTTTACTATTTATTTTGTTGTTGTTTAACTGCTAAGTCATGTCCATATCCTTGCAGCCACATGGACTGCAGCACACCAAGCCTCCCTGTCCTTCACTATCTCCCAGAGTTTGCTCAAACTCATATCCATTGACATGGTGATGTCATCCAACCATCTTATCCTCTGTGGCCCCCTTCTCCTCCTGCCCTCAATTTTTCCCAGCATCAGGGCCTTTCCCAATGAGTCGGCCTGCATCAGGTGGCCAAAGTATTGGAGCTTCAGCATCAGTCTTTCTGATGAATATTCAGGTTTTATTTCCTTTAGGGTTGATTGGTTTGATCTCCTTACTGTCCAAGGGACTCTCAAAAGTCTTCTCCAGCACCACAGTTTGAAAGCATCAATTCTTTGGTGCTCAGCCTTCTTTATGGTCCATCTCTCACATCCTTACATGACTACTGGAAAAACCATAGCTTTGACTGGTTTGTTGGCAAAGTAATGTCTCTGCTTTTTTAATATACTGTCTAGGTTTGTCAAGGATTTCTTTCCAAGGAGCAAGCGTCTTTTAATTTCATGGCTGCAGTCATTGTCTGCAGTGATTTTGAAGCCTAAGAAATAAAGTCTGTCACCACTTCCACTTTTTCCCCTTCTATTTGCCTTGAAGTTATGAAATCAGATGCCATAATCTAGGTTTCTGAATATTGAATTTCAAGCCAGCTTTTTCATTCTTCTCTTTCACCCTCATCAAGTGGCTCTTTGGTTTCTCTTCACCCTCTGTATGAATTCTATAATCCGGAAAAGCTGGTTTATTTTCTGAGCAAAGAACCATGTGTTGAAGCTACTCTCAGGCTATCATCAGTTCCCTAGGTCTGGCATTCTTATTCCCACTGTCTGCTTATACTACTGTCTTAGCTTAGTAAGCATTCCCAATGTACTCCTTTATTCACCAAATATATATTGATGCTTCTTTGAATAAAAAGTTATTTTGGACAAGGCTATATACAATGATACTTCCCTGGTGGCTCAGAGGTTAAAGCATCTGCCTCCAATGCAGGAGACCTGGGTTCGATCCCTGGGTCGGGAAGATCCCCTGGAGAAGGAAATGGCAACCCACTCCAGTATTCTTGCTTGGAGAATCTCATGGACTGAGGAGCCTGATGGGCTGCAGTCCATGGGGTCACAAAGAGTCGGACACGACTGAGTGACTTTACTTACTTACTTACTTAGATACTATCAAACTCCTAGAGGAAATCATAGGCAGAACACTCTTTGACTCTTTTGACATATACAATGATGATTAAGACAGTCATGGTTGCTACTCTCAAGGAATTCACATTCTGGTCATTTTAGACAGTCGTCACATAATTATGTAAATAATCCTGAAATTATAATTTTAATCAGTGCTATGAAGAAAGAAGGATCTAATCCAGCCTGAAGGGCCAAAGAAGTGAGCTATCATCTGATAAAGAAGAAGGAATTAACCAGGTAAAGAGTAAAGCAATGAGGAGGAAAAGAGGAAACAGTATGCATAAATATCATGAGAAGAAGAGGAGGATGAGAAAGTGGAAGAAGTGCATTATTGCTAGAGAGAGAGAGAAAGAGGCTAGAGAAATAGGAAGCCAGATCATATAGGGGCTTTGAACAATATATTAAGGACTTTGAGATTTACTCTGAACATTGCAGGAAGGTATTGACAGGGGAAGATGTGGTAGTTTTATCATATGTTTGTTGGCTACGCAGAGAATGTATTAGAAGGGGAACAAGATTAGAAGCAAGGGGGCCAGTTAGGTTATTGCAGTCATTTAAAGCAGGGATTATTAAAAGTGGAAAGGAAAGAACTGGATAGGTTCAAGGTATAATTAAGAGATAAAAATGACCAGGTTTGATGTGTTGAATCTGGGGTTGGCATGATGACTCCTACTTTTCAGGTTTCTGCACAAGAAACTAAAATGCAATGGCAAGAGGAGGGTTGGATTTGGAGGCAATGATAGTCATATTAGCTTTGCACATTTTCTTTTTATTTGAGGTAGCTTTTACATAGGACTTACCTTGTGGTTCAGATGGTAAAGCATCCGCCTACAATGCGAGAGACCCGGCTTTGATCCCTCGGTCAGGAAGATCCTCTGGAGAAAGAAATGGCAACCCACTCCAGTACTCTTACCTGGAAAATCCCATGGATGGAGAAGTATGGTAGGCACAGTCCATGGGGTCGCAAAGAGTCAAACACTACTGAGCGATTTCACTTTCACTTTACATAGCTAAAGTAGATGACTGATGAATAGTTGAATATACAAATATGGAACACAGTATTGAGTCTAAACTTCCCTCTACTCTTTCAAACCTACTCATTCATTAAAACCTAGCTTAATCTACCACCACCATGAGATGTCACTAACCCATTTTTCTGACCATCCTCTCCTCCATGCTTTCCTAGTACTTATTATCTGGACCATTCATTAGGCTCCAGTTGTATATTCTACCGCATATATGAAGTTATATCTTGTTTCTCTAATTAGAAATTAAGTTTCTTGATATTAGAGACTATGTTAGCTTCAACTATCCTTTGCTACCACCACTAGCTTTACATATAGTAAGAGTTCATTTAACTGTAACAAAGTGAATTTATAACCTTTTTGCTACTAGGTAGTATACAGTTAGAAGTGCGTGCGTGCCTGTGTGTGTGTATGCTCAGTCGCTTTAGTAGTGTCCAATCTTTGCAAACCCAGGGACCAAGCCTGCCAGGTTCCTCTGCCCATGAAATTCTCCAGGAAAGAATGGTGGAGTAAGTAGTTGTTCTCCTCTCCAGGTGATCTTTCCAACCCAGTGGTTGAACCCATGTCTCCTGCATCTCCTGTGTTGCTGGCAAATTCTTTACTGCTGAGTCACTGGCAGAGAAGGCAATGGCACCCCACTCCAGTACTCTTGCCTGGAAAATCCCATGGATGGAGGAGCCTGGTGGGCTGCAGTCCATGGGGTCGCTGAGAGTTGGACACGACTCAGTGACTTCACTTTCCCTTTTCACTTTCCTGCATTGGAGAAGGAAATGGCAGGCCACTCCAGTGTTCTTGCCTGGAGAATCCCAGGGACGGGGGAGCCTGGTGGGCTGCCGTCTCTGGGGTCGCACAGAGTCGGACATGACTGACGTGACTTAGCAGCAGCAGCAGCAGCTGAGCCATTGGGGGACAGGTGTTAGAAGGAACATGTGTTAAATACAGATGACTGGGATTTGAAATTTAACTTCACCTCTTTTACAAGAAGTGGTGGCTATAGTCAAGTATTTTAACCTCTTCTCAGTTTCCTCATTTGTTAATTCATGATAATACTAATACCTGTCTCAGAGAGTTAGGATTGTTAGGATTAAATGCATAATGTTTGCAAAGTATACAGCATAGTGTTTGTCATATGACAAGCTTAGAATAGGGCTTCCCAGGTGGCTCAGTGGTAAAGAATCTGCTTGCCAATGCAGGAGATGCAGGAGACCTGGGTTCAATCCCTGGGTTAGGGAATGACTACCTTCTCTAGTATATTTGCCTAGAGAAATCCATGGACAGAGGAGCCTGGCAGGCTCCATGGGGTCACAAAGGGTTGGACACAACTGAGCAACTACCACTTTCATTTTCAAGCATTAGAATGATGGTTTATTGTTGTTATTATTATTATTGTTATTATTTTGGTAGGGATCAGAAGGTTCTGTAATATGACATCCAGTGAAGGTCAGTCATTAACTTGTCATCTTTATCCCTGGATGGAGCTTGCTCCTGATTTTAGAGAACATTCTAGTGGAGGCAATCTCTCGTGTTTCAGAAAGCATAAGTTAAGGTATGGCTAGAAATCACAATGTGTGAGTTGTGTGCACATGTGGATATATGTATATAAATATGACACGTGTACCCCAATGTTCATCGCAGCACTGTGTGTAATAGCCAGGACATGGAAGCAACCTACATGTCCATCAGCAGATGAATAGATAAGAAACCTGTGGTACATATACACAATGGAGTATTACTCAGCCATTAAAAAGAATACATTTGAATCAGTTCTAATGAGGTGGATGAAACTGGAGCCAATTATACAGAGTGAAGTAAGCCAGAAAGAAAAACACCAATGCAGTATACTAACACATATATATGGAATTTAGAAAGATGGTAATGATAACCCTGTATGCGAGACAACAAAAGAGACACAGATGTATAGAACAGTCTTTTGGACTCTGTGGGAGAGGGTGAGGGTGGGATGATTTGGGAGAATGGCATTGAAACATGTATAATATCATATGTGAAATGAATCGCCAGTCCAGGTTTGATGCATGATACAGGATGCTTGGGGCTGGTGCACTGGGACTACCCAGAGGGATGGTACAGGGAGGGAGGAGGGAGAGGGGTTCAGGATGGGGAACACGTGTATACAATGTCCATCAGCAGATGAATGGATAAGAAAGCTGTGGTACATATACACAATGGAGTATTACTCAGCCATTAAAAAGAATACATTTGAATCAGTTCTAATGAGGTGGATGAAACTGGAGCCAATTATACAGAGTGAAGTAAGCCAGAAAGAAAAACACCAATGCAGTATACTAACACATATATATGGAATTTAGAAAGATGGTAATGATAACCCTGTATGCGAGACAACAAAAGAGACACAGATGTATAGAACAGTCTTTTGGACTCTGTGGGAGAGGGTGAGGGTGGGATGATTTGGGAGAATGGCATTGAAACATGTATAATATCATATGTGAAATGAATCGCCAGTCCAGGTTTGATGCATGATACAGGATGCTTGGGGCTGGTGCACTGGGACTACCCAGAGGGATGGTACAGGGAGGGAGGAGGGAGAGGGGTTCAGGATGGGGAACACGTGTATACCTGTGGTGGATTCATGTTGATGTATGGTAAAACCAATACAATATTGTAAAGAAATTAACCTCCAATTTAAATAAATAAATTTATATTAAAAATAAATAAATATGTACCTATTAATCATTTTTATTAAGAGGACCCATTGCTCATGACACCTGCTATGTACTGGTTTTTATGTTGCTGCTGCTGCTGCTAAGTCACTTCAGTTGTGTCCGACTCTGTGCAACCCCATAGATGGCAGCCCACCAGGCTCCACCATCTCTGGGATTCTCCAGGCAATAACACTCAACTGGGTTGCCATTTCCTTCTCCAATGCATGAAAGTGAAAAATGAAAGTGAAGTCGCTCAGTAAGTGTCTGACTCTTCGAGACGCCATGGACTGCAGCCCACCAGGCTCCTCTGTCCATGGAATTTTCCAGGCAAGAGTACTGGAGTGGGGTGCCATTGCCTCTCCGGGCTTTTATGTTGCTAACAACTAAAAAGAAATCATTCATTTCAGAGGAGAGAACATATTAACTCCTCAAACTAGTAGGAGTTGCTTTTTATAAATTACTTGTTCCAGTTGCTTTAATGGTGCCCTAGTCACCCCTCCCCCCATTAATGTATGCGCAAAGACTAAATAGTTTTCTGCCACCTTACCAAGAGAACTAGGATATTTCTTTTTTAACATGAAGAGTCATAGGGGGGAATGTGGGCTTTGTTTCCTTATTTATATTAATGAAATATTTATGTATGAAATCATATTGGGAATGTATATAACTGTATAGTAGACATAAGTTGCTACCTCTGCTTATAAAAACCCAATATCTCTTTTAGCAGTAGTAGTAAAAAAAATTATGATAAATGTTTTTCTAATTTTTTACATACTGACGAGTCCAAGTTTATACTTAAATTATTCTACTAATTCTTATTGTAAAAGGCTTCTTTATTGAAATGTGAATTTGAAATCCAGTGGCATTTTTAATATACCAGTAGATTATATATATATATAATTCATATATGAATAATTAGAATTCCAAATGGCCTTTCCAGTTTTCTTTTCACACCTCTCCTAAGGCCCATTTGAATTTTATGTAGGCTAAGAAATAAAACTGATTTCCTAGATGAGTGAAAGTTATCTTTCTGTAATTTTAACCTAATGCTAAAATTAAACTGTTCACAATTCAACTATTTTAAATAACCTTGCCCAGACTTGAAACTCTTAGAGCAAATATTGTTTGGTATTTATGTAGGACACCCTATCCAGAATATGTGTGTGTGTGTGTGTGTGTGTGTGTGTGTGTGTGTTTATTATTGATTATGTAGCATGAAGTAGAACAGTGATAGGCTTATCATTCTATAGATAAACTGTGGAATAATTCAATTTTTCTCTTCCTCCTCCCTACCAAGTCCCAGTCACTGAAGGCTGGCCACCCCCTTCATCCACTTCCCTCAAGATTATTTTAACCTCTCAAATATTTAGCCAAAAATTTCTCTGTAGGCAAACTGAACACATATAGCTGGGTCAAATGTAGCACATCTTCAGCCTAGTTCCCAAGGTCCTCAACCTCCCTCACAGAGGATACACAGAAGACATTGTTTACACAGAGTAGATTCAGGTGTTACAAGAAGCTACATTCTAGCACATCACTGTTTTCATATAGACAAGGTTTAATGAAACCTCTAGAAGGACCTTGAATGAATACCCAGATGAAATAGCCAGAAAGTAATACACAGATTAATATACAGATGAAAATCTATGTAATTCTGATACTGAGTTTGGTCTGAACACCATTATTACAAATTTATTCCAAGTATAACATGAGCTCCATAATGGCAGGGTTTTTTCTCTGTATTGTCCATTGATTTTTCACTAGTACCTGTAAAAATACTTGCTGCATTATATGGTTAATACATAATTGCTAAAAAAAAATGAAAACGAATACAGTATTGTAAAGCAAAACAAACTAAAAAATAAAAATTTAAATAAAAATTAATTAAAGAAAAAAATGTATTTTCTTACATTCTGGAGGAAGATTCAGAACTCCAGAATTTCCAGGATGTTTCATAGACTTCTGAAAAATTTTTAAAATTCAATTGTGTATAATGATTCTGGCACCCTTACATATAAGGAACAGTAGGCAGAGTGGGATATAATTAGAGGCAAGAAAGGCCCTTTGCAAACTAGCCCCTCAACCCATACACCCATAGCATGTTATTCAGTTACTAAGTCCTGTCCAACTCTTTGTGACCCCATGGACTGTACCACACCAGGCTTTCCTGTCCTTCACTGTTTCCTGGAGTTTGCTCAGACTTATGTCCATTGAGTCAGTGATGCCATCCAACCATTTCATCCTCCATTGCCCCCTTCTCCTACTGCCCTCAATCTTTCTCAACATCAAGGTCTTTTCTAACAAGTCAGCTCTTTGCATCAGATGGCCAAAGTATTGGAGTTTTAGCTTCAGTATCAGTACTTCCAGTGAATATTCAGGGTTAATCTATTTTGGGTTTGACTGGTTAGATTTCCTTGCAGTCCAAGGGACTCTCAAGAGTCTTCTCCAGCACCATAGTTCAAAGCATTGGCTCTTCGTTCCTCAGTCTTCTTTATGGTCCAACTCTCACATCCATATATGACTACTTTAAAACCACTGCTTTGACTCTACGGACCTTTGTAGGCAAAATGGTGTCTCTGCTTTTTAATATGCTGTCTAGGTTTGTCACTGCTTTTCTTCCAAGGAGCGTCTTTCAATGTCATAGCTACAGTCACCATTCACAGTGATTTTGGAGCCCAAGAAAATAAAATCTGCCACTGTCCCATTTTTTCCCATCTATTTGCCATGAAGTGATGGAACCATATGCCATGATCTTCATTTTTTGAATGTTGAGTTTTAAGCCAGCTTTCTCACTCTCCTTTTTCACCGTCATCAAGAGGCTCTTTAGTTCCTCTTTGCTTTCTGCCATTACAGTGGTGGCATCTGCATATCTGAGGTTATTGATAGTTCTCCCGGAAATCTTGATTCCAGCTTGTGATTCATCCAGTCCAGCAACTCACATGATGTGATTAATCCAGTCCAGCATTTCACATGATATACTCTGCATGTAAGTTAAATAAACAGGGTGACAATATACAGCCTTTACATACTCCTTTCCCAATTTTGAACTAGTCCATTGTTCCATGTCCAGTTCTAACTGTTGCTTCTTGACCTACATATGGGTTTCTCAAGAGACAGGTAAGATGGTCTGGTATTCCCATCTCTTTAATAATTTTCCACAGTTTGTTGTAATTCAAATAGTCAAAGGCTTTACTGTAGTCAATGAGCAGAAATAAATTTTTTTCTGGAATTCTCTTTTTGTATGATCCAGTGGATGTTGGCAATTTGATCTGTGGTTCCTCTGCCTTTTCTAAATCCAGCTTGTACATCTGGAAGTTTTCCTAATGTTGAAACCTAGCTTGAAGAATTTCATTTATGACATAGGCACAGCAAATTTGCTATTCTTTGAATTTACCATTTCCTTGCACAGACCATTGCCTTTAAACATGTGATTCTCTCTGCTAGAAATGATCTTACCATGTTTTTAACTTTCCAGAGTCACATCATCATTTTTAAGGTTTAACTCTTCTCTGAAGCCATTCTCAATCTTCCAAGCAGGAAGAATTCCTCATGTCCCTGGGACTCCACAGTCCTTTATGCGTAAATTTGTCATGGGACTTCCTCCTTGTCCTGTCATCATTTCCAGGACAGCACTAGATTGTCAGCCATTCAAGGGGAGAGGTCATGTCTTTTCCATTCTTTCTTATCTGACTGAATCCTATCATAGTGCATATCATACAGTAGGTGCTTAATAGATGCTTATTTTATAACTTATGAGTTGAGTGTATGAAAACTAAAAGTGGGAGTGTTCTATTAAAAATGATAGTATATAGTTTGGCATGAGTTTGGAGAAAGTAAGTGTACTAAATAAACCAGGCTTCATTTATCAGATTTGTTAGCATAGTGCTCTGCTCTGAGGAATCTGTCTACAAAAATGAACAGTTGAAAAAGAAAGAGAATAAACAGATGGAGTTAAAGTTCTAGTCAAGGAGGTGACACCATAAAAATAATGGATGCTGGGTATGAAGTAGGGGAGGCTCAGGGGCAAGTGGGTAGACAGAAGGAAGAGACCTACCTTAGAATTGGATCTAGGACAAACCTTGGAACCAGTGAAAGAGCCAGTAACTATGTAAAAAATGAATATTCACCAAGCAGCTTGTATGGGATCTTTTTTCCCAAAAAATGATGATTTGGGGATTGGATGGAGTCAACTGTTCAGGCATTGTGTCCACTCATGTTACATCTGTCCATATATCATTAATGTCCTTGGGCAATTCTCATTGACTGATTCACCCACACATCTTTCCAAAATCTGTAAAATGAATACAATTGAAATTGTTTATATAGATTGAGCATTGTTTTTTAAGTGCCTGAAATATTCATTTGCTTATTTGGGTTAAATGTTTAGGGCAGCGTTAATAAGGAATTGGGCCATAGAAGTTTCCAATTCAAAAGCACTAATGTTATTGTTGCTGTTTGTATTTGCTTTCTAGCTTTAAGAGGTTTTGGAAAACGCATTTTGTAGAATTGCCTGCAATGTTAGCACTAAATGATCACTAAAGAGAAGCGTGCCTTTATCTAATTTCATACCTCCTTGATAAATTTAAAATAAAGAGAAACTTCCTCAACATTTAATCAAAAATTTTAGAGTATTTTGAGCTCAAAGCCATTCTCCGAATGCTGTGATACATGTTAAGTTTTGAATGTATATTACAGATTTAGGCTCAATCTATATAGCCTGAAATGGTAATGTTACCTTGTAAACAGGAAATGCTCCAGTTTCGATCTGATTGTCTCCTCTGGCTGGGTGATAATGTGCTGAAGTAATACCCCAACACACATTTCCCAATGAATAATATTCTTCTCATTTTTGTAAATGTTAAATAATTTCAAAACTCTCCTCAAGGCACCTGCTATGAGCTAGGGATCTGAACACAGGAGAGGCCAACATTTTCTTTTATTTTTCTGCCTGTAGACCCAGATATTGTTTGTATTGTCTGGAAGCATGGAATGTGCTCTAAAATATCACTGTTATTTTCAGTGAGTCAAAGTGACATGATGGTGATGAAGTGAATCCATAAGAATCAGTACAAAGTGAAATAATACTTCAAAAGAAGTTGTAAAAATACATTAACCTCTTATAAGGACAATGAATTAATATATGCATAGTTTAGGGATCTCTTTTTCATACTGTCAGTGACAAAGGAAATGCCCATTTTCTCCCAGCTGCCATATCCCTCAAAGCGTTTTGGCGGCTGGCTGTGAAAATCCAGATGGAAATAGCAGCAAGCTGAATGAAACCTAGGAAGGCAAGAAGCAGAAAGTTCTAGCATGAGCCACATGCACATTGTACCAATGAGGAAAGGTAGGTTGTGCATTTGAATGTGCTACTTAGAACTTCGTATGCTATGTAAGGTGATTAGGACTCAGTCTTAAAACTGTTCAAAGTTGGCGTTGCCACTTGATATCTATGTGGTCTGGGACAATTTATATATACTCTCTTTGAGCTTCAGTTGCTTTGTTTGGAAGATAGAGATAATAATAACTTTCTCACAGAACATATTGTGAGAAATAAAATAATGTGTCTTAGGGCCTGTTGTGTTGAAGATGCTAAATTCATATCTGGATGTGATCTCGGGTGGTGTCTTCTGTGGCCCCTTGAAGCAGGATCTCAATTCCCTGACCAGTGATTGAAGCCAGGCCATGGCAGTGAGAGGGCTGGATCCTAACCACTAGACCACAATTGCCAATGGCTGGTGACAAGGCCCTGGCACATCTACTTTGGAAAAAGGAATTTCAACAGAGAGATGGAAAGTGGTGAAACAAGTAAACTGTTTACTCTGAGGGAAAAAACACACATAGGTGGGCTCAGACAGAGTCGTGCCTTTGTGGTAGATTGAATCACTTACATAGAGGCAGTTCTTCTGGACTCCCTCTGGCCAGTCATCTTGCTTCACCTGCGTTGAGTCCATCATTAGGTCTCACTCAGGGCCCTCCCCTGTGTGTGCCAGCATTTTTAGTCAAGATGAATTCTCCTGCAAGGGTCTTTAGGAAGTTGACCTAACATAGTATGGTCTGGCACCCCATCCCTTCTCTGACCCCTGAGGATCCTTTCTGCACATGTGTAGTTTAGGAAGTCTCCTTGATCTCAGGAATGAGAAATCTGATCTCTTTATCTTTTATCTCCTTGTTCCTGTCATTATCTTTGTCTTGGAGTTTCTGTCCACAGGAGACAGATTCCAGCTACTCAGCCTGAGGTCCATCTATCTCCTGCCTCAGATGTACTTTCTTCCCCAATATGTAAAACAAAAAAAAGAAAACAAAACAAAAAAATTACTGCATATCCCTACATAGCTTGAGTTCCATCTGCTTGTGCCCTAGGACTAGAGAATGTGTGCTTTGAAATCAGAATTACTAGTCCAAGTGGTTATGTCTGAAACCTTGTACTTTATCAGCTACAAATATCAGCTACAAATGAAATTCCTCATAAATCTGGTAGTTTCCCAATTTCCACAGCAAATAGAGAACGGCTTTTCTTTCTAAATAAGAGTTTGTACAGGTAGGACTGTATGTAAACACAACTCTCAAAAATAATTCTATTAGTTCAGTTGAACTGTACTTCAGAATGAGGTCAAGACTGGCTCTGATTACTAGAGTATTTGACTACTGTGCAACTGTTTCTGTGTAATAACCCATTCTACCATTGAATATATATACATGATGCTACTAAGGAGCCCTTGCAGAAATTAGTGGTAAACAAAGGGGACATTATAACCTCCCATTAGTGAGAGGGAGCTTTTGAGTATTGTTTAAAGAGTAGGGCTGCATCTGCACTGAATTAATCATATCTCCTCTTCTAGTTTTCTTTGCAACAAAGAACATGCATTTGGACAGAATAGTCAGGATTATATGAAAAATCTATAGCTATAGAATAAAACAAAGGCAACTAACCTGTTAAGGTGGGAATGGCAAATGTGTGTCACTAGTATTGAGTCCACCTGATCGGTCATAGTACTTTGTCGTTGAGCCCAGATAGGCCCATGAATCTTTCCTGCCACATTAGGATCAAACCTAATTTGTTGATCATTTTTACATGTCTGTAACAATCAAAGCATTCAGGAATTTTAAAATTCAGATTTGAAACCCGTCTGATTATACCAGAGTGAAGGAAAAATGAAAGGCAAGTCAGGAGAAATTCACCTGCCATTTCCTTCACTCATGGCAGTTTGTGAACACAGATGGGTTTTTCAGTCTTATCAGTTGTTACTTTGTTTCATTGCTCTGAGTATTCAACTGGGAAATTTAAATTGGGCAAAGGAAACGTTCTTTTCTTCTCCATTTTCTAGAGCCTTGCTATAGAAAATGGTATAATTAATATATAAGGTATAATTAATATATAATAAATTATACATATTTATAGTGTAAAATTTGGCAAATTTTGACCCATGAAAACATCACAATCATCATAATGAATATATCAATAACCTCTCAAAGTTTTCTCTTGCCAATCTGTAATGCTTTTCCCTCTACCACTCCCAACCGTCTCCACTCCAGGCAACCTAGGATTCGCTTTCTGTCACTATAGATTAGTTGCATTTTGTAGAGTTTTGCATAAATGAAAGCATAGAGTATGTAGACTTTTTGACCCTTAAAAAACTCAGCATAGTTTGATATTTATCCATGTTTTTATATGTATCAATAGTTTATTCCTTTTTATGGCTCAAGAGAAGTTCCAATACTTTGGCCAGTTGATGTGAAGAGCTGACTCATTGAAAAGACCTTGATGCTGAGAGAGATTGAAGGCAAAAGAAGAAGGGGGCAGCAGAGGATGAGATGGTTAAATAGTATTACCAACTCAATGGACATGAATTTGAACAAACTCCAGGTAATAGCAGAGGACAGAGGAACCTGGCATGCTACAGTCCATGGGATTGAAAAGATTAAGACACTACTTAGCAACTGAAGAACAATAGTAGTCCACTGTATGAATGTAGGAGAGTATGCAGTTATGCATCTGTTGATGGCTATTTGAACTATTTCTAACTTTTGACTATTACAAATAATGCTGTGAGCATTTGTGTACATGTCTTTGTATGAATACATGATTTCATTTCTAATGGATAAATAGTTATCTAAGAGTATGTATAGCTTTATAAGCCATGGGGGCTTCCCTGGTGGCCCAACTGGTCAAGAAACTGTCTGCAATGTGGAAGACCTGTATTTGATCCCTGGGTTGAGAAGATCCCCTAGAGAAGGGAACTGCTACCCACTCCAGTATTCTGGCCTGGAGAATTCCATGGACAGTGCATGGGGTCACAAAGAGTCAGACATGATTGAGTGACTTTCACTTCACTTCATACCTACGAATTCTTAATAGCAAGATGCAAAAGAAGAAAACTGTTGCCAGGCATTGACTACACCCCTTAACAAATTTCAATAATAGATATAGGACTACAGAACTCTTTTTGAGTACCCTACTCAGTGTTCATGAATACTGGAGTGTTTCAAATACTGGAGTATCCCTGTTTCAAAGTTGTTTCCTTTAATCATTTCAGATGGTTCTTTCTCCAGTCCCAGGTGGTTTCCTTGCATGCATGTGCTGTTGTGGACTCTGTGACAACTGCATATCTCTAGAATTCTATTTTCTCTGCAGCTCTCTCCTGTTTGGTACTCAGTACAGCCAACTCTATTTGTTGGCTTTTCCAGACTATCAGGTTTGTCTCAACTCATAGAAACTGCCAGGCTCCCCCTACACTCTTCCTCCCTGTGCTAAGATCTGGAAACTCTGCAGGCAGTAAGCTGGAGCATTCACAGGGCTCATGCCATTTGTTTGCCATATCTCAGGGATCACTTTCCTTTGTTGCCCAATGTCTGAAAACCAGTGTTTCATATATTTTGTCTGCTTTGTGTTGCTGTTTCAGGCATGAGAATACATTTGGTCCCTGTCACCCTATCTTGCCTGGAAGTAGAATTCTCCTCCAGAATTGTTCTCTAAACAGAATTCAAATTTGGAAGTTCCTAATGAGCATTCTAAAAGTTCTTTCCACAACTTTTGCCCATTTGGAAAGCTACTTCTATCTCTGAAAAGAAAAGAAAAAAAACATTCTCTGAGTTCATGAAAACAGTCTCTCAGAGGAGTCACTTGCACACTCCAGGACACTCTATAAACTTGCCAAGGTGGTCATTTGTATATGGTATATAGGACTGAACTGATGGGTAAGAGCAGAAGAAGTTTTGACTCAACTGAAAGATCATCTTCTACCAGGGCTTTGTGGCTGGTTTGATCAAAGACTTCCCAGTTCTACACTCTGGTGTATTTTGAAGAATTTTTTAGAAATTCATTTTCCAATTCTTTAAGCTAAAAATAATAGTGAGGACAACTTTCTTGTGAGACTATTTCAATCAGAAGACAATACAGAGAACTTGTTACCCATTAGTTTAACATTGCTATAAATTGTTTTGTTTCATTTTTCCTAAATCCATGGCCAGTGGGTTGCTGTCCTTCTCTTTTTGCCAAATTTCTGGAACACTGATTATTTGAAATTCATAGCTTGTATACCAAAATACCAAATTTTTAAATTTGCAGTGGTCAGCCTTGTTTTATGTTAAACAAAACCAATTCATATGTGTCAGAATTTATTAAACAACTTAACCTTTTCAAGACTGCTTTTATATTAACTACTGACTTTAAAATATTGTTATTTTTTTGATCACTCCTTGTCTAGAGTTATTCTAATGCCTGAAGGGATGGCAATACTACCTTTTATTTATATGGCCCTTCATGGACCATGGGCTTCCCTTGTGGCTCAGCTGGTAAAGCATCCACTTGCAATGTGGGAGATCTGGGTTCAATCCCTGTGTTGGAAAAGTCCCCTGGAGAAGGGAAAGGCTACCCACTCCAGTATTCTGGCCTGGAGAATTCCATGATCTATATAGTCCATGGGTCACAAAAAGTTGGACATGACTGAGCAACTTTCACTCATAGATCGTACAACACTTTGCAGAAGTTATCTCATTTGATGTTGGGAGATTCTAAAAATTTAGGAAACACTAGGGTCTGGAGGTCTAATTCAGCAGGTAATGCAGACAATATGCATACAGAGAAAGAATATAAAAGTCATGTAGTAAAGATTAGAAATGCTCTAAGTAAGGGTATAAGATTATTGGCAGGAGGGAGAAAGTTGGAGAATACTTTGTGAAGGTACTGACCCAAGCCAGATATTAGAAATTAAACTGGTGAAATATCAGAGGTATATATTCTAGGTGGTTGATACAAGATGTCCAAAGATACTGAGGCAAAAATAAATAGGTCGTCTTTGAAAGATGGTGATAAGAATCCCTTAATGGACAGAATGCCATTTACTCAGTAGTTCTTTGTGGACAGTGACTCTAGTACACAGTTCTCTCTTGATATCTTCACTCAGTCATCACAAAATAAATGCTTACTGATTAGAGTAGAATGTTACAGAGGTCACATTGTTTGCCTTTAAGAGTATAAGCAGCAAGAGAAAAACAACAAATAACACCCAAGGGGATCCCATAAGGATAACAGCTGATCTTTCAATAGAAACTCTTCAGGCCAGAAGGGAATGGCAGGACATACTTAAAGTGAAGAAAGAAAAAAGCCTACTGCCCAGATTACTGTACCAAGCAAGGATCATTCAGATATGAAGGAGAAATCAAAAGCTTTACAGAGAAGCAAAAGCTGAGAGAATTCAGCACCAACAAACCAGCTCTCCAACAAATGTTAAAGGATCTTCTCTAGACAGGAAACACAGAAAGGGTGTATAAACTCGAACCAAAAACAACAAAGTAAATGCCAATGGGATCATACTTATCAATAATTACCTTAGATGTAAATGGGTTGAATGCCCCAACCAAAAGACAAAGACTGGCTGAATGGATACAAAAACAAGACCCCTATATATATTGTCTACAAAAGACCCACCTTGAAACAAGGGACACATACAGACTGAAAGTGAAGGGCTGGAAAAAGATATTCCATGCAAATAGAGATCAAAAGAAAGCAGGAGTAGCAATACTCATATCAGATAAAACAGACTTTAAAACAAAGGCTGTGAAAAGAGACAAGAAAGGATACTATGTAATGATCAAAGGGTCAATCCAAGAAGAAGATATAATAATTATAAATATATATGCACCCAACATAGGAGCACTGCTATATGTAAGACAAATGCTAACAAGTATGAAAGGGGAAATTAACAATAACAGAATAATAGTGGGAGACTTTAATACCTGACTCACACCTATGGATAGATCAACTAAACAGAAAATTAACAAGGAAACACAAACTTTAAATGATACAATAGACCAGTTAGATCAAATTGATATCTATAGGACATTTTACTGCCAAACAATGAATTTCACCTTTTTCTCAAGTGCACACAGAACCTTCTCCAGGATAGATCACATCCTGGGCCATAAATCTAGCCTTGTTAATTCAAAAAAATTGAAATCTTTCCAGGCATCTTTTCTGACCACAATGCAGTAAGATTAGATGTCAATTACAGGAGAAAAACTATTAAAAATTCCAACATATGGAGGCTGAACAACACGCTACTGAATAACCAACAAATCACAGAAGAAATAAAAAATTAAATCAAAATATGCATAGAAATGAATGAAAATGAAAACAAAACAACCTAAAACCTATGCTGCGCTGCTAAGTCACGTCAGTCACGTCCGAATCTGTGCGACCTCATAGACGGCAGCACACTGGGCTCCCCCATTGCTGGGATTCTCCAGGCAAGAATACTGGACTGGGTTGCCATTTCCTTCTCCAGTGAATGAAAGCGAAGAGTGAAAGTGAGGTTGCTCAGTCGTGTCCAACTCTTTGTGACCCCATGGACTGTAACCTACCAGCCTCCTCCATCCATAGGATTTCCCAGGCAAGAGTACTGGGACACTGTAAAAGCAGTGCTAAGGGGAAGGTTCATAGCAATACAGGTTTACCTCAAGAAACAAGAAAAAAGTCAAATAAATAACCTAACTCTACACATAAAGCAACTTGGAAAGGAAGAAATGAAGAACCCCATGGTTAGTACAAGGAAAGAAATCTTAAAAATCAGGGCAGAAATAAATGCAAAAGAAACAAAAGAGATCATAGCAAAAATCAACAAAGCCAAAAGCTGGTTCTTTGAGAAGATAAATAAAATTGACAAACCATTAGCCAGACTCATCAAGAAACAAAGGGAGAAAAATCAAATCAATAAATTTAGAAATGAAAATGGAGAGATCACAACAGACAACACAGAAATACAAAGGATCATAAGAGACTGTTATAAACAACTATATGCAAATAAAATGGACAACTTGGAAGAAATGGACAAATTCTTAGAAAAGTACAACTTTCCAAAACTGAAAGAGGAAGAAATAGAAAATCTTAACAGACACATCACAAGCATGGAAATTGAAACTAATCTGAAATCTCCAGCAAACAAAAGCCCAGGTCAAGACAGCTTCACAGCTGAATTCTACCAAAAATTTAGAGAAGAGCTAACAACTATGCTACTCAAACTCTTTTAGAAAATTGCAGAGGAAGGTAAACTTCCAAACTCATTCTATGAGACCACCATCACCCTAATACCAAAACCTGACAAAGATGCCACAAAAAAAGAAAACTACAGGCCAATATCACTGATGAACATAGATGCAAAAATCCTTAACAAAATTCTAGCAATAGAATCCAACAACACATTAAAAAGATCATACACCATGACCAAGTGGGCTTTATCCCAGGGATGCAAGGATTCTTCAATATCCGCAAATCAATCAATGTAATACACCACATTAACAAATTGAAAAATAAAAACCATATGATTATCTCAATAGATGCAGAGAAGGCTTTCGACAAAATTCAACATCCATTTATGATAAAAACTCTCCAGAAAGCAGGAATAGAAGGAACATACTCCACATAATAAAAGCTATATAAGGCAATGGCACCCCACTCCAGTAATCTTGCCTGGAAAATCCCATGGATGGAGGAGCTTGGTAGGGTGCAGTCCATGGGGTCACGAAGAGTTGGATACGACTGAGCAACTTCACTTTCACTTTTCACGTTCATGCATTGGAGAAGGAAATGGCAACCCACTCCAGTGTTCTTGCCTGGAGAATCCCAGGGACAGGAGCCTGGTGGGCTACTGTCTATGGGGTTGCACAGAGTCGGACATGACTGAAGTGACTTAGCAGCAGCAACAGCATGACAACCCACAGCAAACATTATCCTCAGTGGTGAAAAATTGAAAGCATTTCCCCTAAAGTCAGGAACAAGACAAGGTTGCCCACTTTCACCACCACTATTAAACATAGTTTTGGAAGTTTTGGCCACAGCAATCAGAGCAGAAAAAGAAATAAAAGGAATCCAGAGTGGAAAAGAAGAAGTAAAACTCTCACTGTTTGCAGATGACATGATCCTCTACACAGAAAACCCTAAAGACTCCACCATAAAATTACTAGAGCTAATTAATGAATATAGTACAGTTGCAGGATATAAAATGAACACACAGAAATCCCTTGCATTCCTATATACTAACAATGAGAAAACAGAGAAATTAAGGAAACAATTCCATTCACCATTGCAACGAAAATAATAAAATACTTAGGAATATATCTACATAAAGAAACTAAAGACCTATATATAGAAAACTATAAAACACTGGTGAGGAAAATCAAAGAGGCCACTAATAGATGGAGAAATATACTTGTTCATCGGATCGGAAGAATCAATATAGTGAAAATGAGTATACTACCCAAAGCAATCTACAGATTCAATGCAATTCCTATCAAGATACCAGCGGTATTTTTCACAGAGCTAGAACAAATAATTTCACAATTTGTATGGAAACACAAAAAACCTCGAATAGCCAAAGCCATCTTGAGAAAGAAGAATGGAACTGGAGGAATCAACCTGCCTGACTTCAGGCTTTACTACAAAGCCACAGTCATCAAGACAGTATGGTACTGGCACAAAGACAGAAATATAGATCAATGGAACAAAATAGAAAGCCCAGAGATAAATCCACACACCTATGGACAGCTTATCTTCGACAAAGGAGGCAAGAATATACAGTGGATTAAAGACAATCTTTTTAACAAGTGGTGCTGGGAAAACTGGACAACCACTTGTAAAAGAATGAAATTAGATCACTTTCTAACCCCATACACAAAAATAAACTCAAAATGGATTAAAGATCTAAACGTAAGACAAGAAACTATAAAACTCCTAGAGGAGAACATAGGCAAAACACTCTCTGACATAAATCACAGCAGGATCCTCTATGACCCACCTCCTAGAATACTGGAAATAAAAGCAAAAATAAACAAATGGGATCTAATTAAAATTAAAAGCTTCTGCACAACAAAGGAAACTATAAGCAAGGTGAAAAGACAACCTTCAGAATGGGAGAAAATAATAGCAAATGAAGCAATGGACAAAGAATTAATCTCAAATATATACAAGCAACTCCTGCAGCTCATTCCAGAAAAATAAATGCTCAATCAAAAAATGGGCCAAAGAACTAAACAGACATTTCTCCAAAGAAGACATACAGATGGCTCACAAACACATGAAAAGATGCTCAACATCACTCATTATCAGAGAAATACAAATCAAAACCACAATGAGGTACCATCTCACACCAGTCAGAATGGCTGTGATCCAAAAGTCAACAAGCAATAAATGCTGGAGAGGGTGTGGAGAAAAGAGAACTCTCTTACACTGTTGGTGGGAATGCAAACTAGTACAGCCACTATGAAGAACAGTGTGGAGATTCCTTAAAAAATTGTAAATAGAACTGCCTTATGACCCAGCAATCCCACTGCTGGGCATACACACCGAGGAAACCAGAATTGAAAGAGACGTGTACCCCAATGTTCATCGCAGCACTGTTTATAATAGCCAGGACATGGAAGCAACCTAGATGTCCATCAGCAGACGAATGGATAAGAAAGCTGTGGTACATATACACAATGGAATATTACTCAGACATTAAAAAGAATACATTTGAATCAGTTCTAATGAGGTGGATGAAACTGGAGCCTATTATACAGAGTGAAGTAAGCCAGAAAGAAAAACACCAATACAGTATACTAATGCATATATATGGAATTTAGAAAGATGGTAACAATAACCCTGTATATGAGACAGCAAAAGAGATTCAGATGTGTAGAACAGTCTTTGGGACTCTCTGAGAGAGGACAAAGGTGGGATGATTTGGGAGAATGGCATTGAAACACATATATTATCATATGTGAAATGAAACACCAGTCCAGGTTCGATACATGAGACAGGGTGCTCAGGGCTGGTGCACTGGGATGACCCAGAGGGATGGAATGGGAAGGGAAGTGGGAGGGGGATTCAGGATGGATAACACATGTACACCTGTGGCAGATCCGTGTCGATGTATGGCAAAACCAATACAATATTGTAAAGTAATTAGCCTCCATTTAAAATAAATTAAAGAGTATGTGTTTGAAGCATTTGCAAGTGTTTTAAGCAGTCATTTAACTCTTTAGCTCACTGTTCTTGCTTATCTACATGGTATTGTGCTGCAAATTAATGTAGTTTGATACACACACACACACACACATACATGCATACATACAAAATACACACAATAAACAAACAGCTTCACATCCTTAGTGAACATAGTGAAAATACAAAAGTATACATGGAAGACCACAATGGCCAATAAGGATTCAGGCTCCAAAGTGATATGAATAGCCAGAAAATTGGACCAGCATAGGTAAGAAATGAGAAATTTTTAGGGCCATTGAGCACCATGCATTTTCAGTGTTCAGTAGCCCTGAAAATTTCTAATTTAGGCCAGGAAGTCTCTGTCTCATTTGAAATGTTGAAATAAAGGGAACCTGCATAGGTTCTCATTGATCTAAACTTCTGTTGAAGTCTAGGACTTCCCACCATCATTTTTAATCCCTTAATCTTTTTCTAGACTCTTGTCACGAAGACTGTAAAACAGGCCTTTTTGTTGGGTAACTGAATTAGCTTCAGAGAAAATTCTCCCATTTTATGTGAGTACAGTCTAAGCTGGACCCTGCAGTAAGATGAATATTTGTTCAAGGAAGTAAACAGAAATTGTTTATTCCCACATCATATTTCCTTCCTTTTTAGGTTGCTGAAGGATATTTTCATGTCTATCTAAATAAGATTGAAGTCCCTTTTGATTTCTTCCAAGTTTCTACCTCACAGCATCATCTTCCTACCTCATCTCCAAGAATTATGCTATAATTCTGTGTCCTTCTCTGCTTTGGGCCATGTTTACAGATTTGCAACTCACTATACTTTGGAGTGTATCCTTTCTAACATTAATGTGGTCTTTTAACTGTGTTCTGGGATGGCTCCAGTGTGCCAATATCAGTCACAAAGCATGAATGTTTATATTTTAGGCTTTTAATTCTGCCCAGGTTTTTTGCCTTATTTTTCACTATACTAACAAGATGGAGAAATCTTGAAAATTAAATAAGGCAAAATTGGTAGGTCCTGAGTACCGAGATAATGAGTGCATTTGGAGCTGTGAGGTGGGGAGACTAGGCTTCAGGAAGCTTAGTTATTTAAGTCCTCTGATATCCACAGGCTCCAGACTTGCATGTGGGAGCATTCCATCTACTACTCCTGTGCCCTAGAAAAGGCTGATGAGGCCTGAGCAGAAAAATAAAGGTCAGTTCTGGGTGGTATACCTTTATTACTCTGTTGTCATTTGGACCTTTAAAAAGGCTCTCTGTGAAAATTGACAAAGGGCATGAAATGGTCCTGTTAACTCACTCTGTTCAGTGAGGGCCTAGTGTAGTACTGTGGATTTGATAAAGCTTTTTCACAAAGTAAAGAAGAAGATGTTAAATTGGGCTAATTTTCGAAGACTAGGAGAAATCAGAGAAGTCTATTTTGCTTTGTTTTCGACTTGAAATTGAGTGGGTATAAAGGTCAGTTCTGGGTGGTATACCTTTATT
This sequence comes from Aepyceros melampus, assembly GCA_006408695.1. Taxonomy (NCBI): domain Eukaryota; kingdom Metazoa; phylum Chordata; class Mammalia; order Artiodactyla; family Bovidae; genus Aepyceros; species Aepyceros melampus. Next base: position 70,197 of record SJXQ01009153.1, read on the forward strand.
ACTCTGTTGTCATTTGGACCTTTAAAAAGGCTCTCTGTGAAAATTGACAAAGGGCATGAAATGGTCCTGTTAACTCACTCTGTTCAGTGAGGGCCTAGTGTAGTACTGTGGATTTGATAAAGCTTTTTCACAAAGTAAAGAAGAAGATGTTAAATTGGGCTAATTTTCGAAGACTAGGAGAAATCAGAGAAGTCTATTTTGCTTTGTTTTCGACTTGAAATTGAGTGGGTGTTCAGCAGAACTGTGTTTAAGTAAACTTAGATGAACTGATTTGTTTGACAATTTGATATCATTGTCCTTTCAAATTCCCGAAACTGAGAAATATAAAATGGTACCCAGTTGTGAAAATTATTTGCCTCCTGCCTGGTGTTGCTCCTTTCTACCTTCTTCTCTCCCTCCCCATCTTTCTCCCTCCCTTCCTTCTGCCTTCCTTCTTCCCTTTCTCCCTCTTTTTTTTCTGTTCTTCCTTCCCTTCTTCATATTTCTTTCTGAAGACTGTAATAACTCATTGAAAATTTCCCTGGAGCCAATAATGAATTATTAGTGGCTGTGTTCAGTTCAGTTCAGTCGCTCAGTCATGTCTGACTCTTTGCGACCCCATGAATCGCAGCACGCCAGGCCTCCCTGTCCATCACCAACTCCCGGAGTTCACTCAGACTCACATCCATCAAGTCCGTGATGCCATCCAGCCATCTCATCCTCGGTCGTCCCCTTCTCCTCCTGCCCCCAATCCCTCCCAGCATTAGGGTCTTTTCCAATGAGTCAACTCTTTGCATGAGGGGGCCAGAGTACTGGAGCTTCAGTTTTAGCATCATTCCTTCCAAAGAAATCCCAGGGTTGATCTCCTTCAGAATGGACTCGTTGGGTCTCCTTGCAGTCCAAGGGACTCTCAAGAGTCTTCTCCACCACCACAGTTCAAAAGCACCAATTCTTCTGCGCTCAGCCTTCTTCACAGTCCAACTCTCACATCCATACATGATCACAGGAAAAACCATAGCCTTGACTAGACAGACTTTAGTCGGCAAAGTAATGTCTCTGCTTTTGAATATACTGTCTAGGTNATCCCAGGGTTGATCTCCTTCAGAATGGACTGGTTGGATCTCCTTGCAGTCCAAGGGACTCTCAAGAGTCTTCTCCAACACCACAGTGCAAAAGCATCAATTCTTCTGCGCTCAGCCTTCTTCACAGTCCAACTCTCACATCCATACATGACCACAGGAAAAACCATAGCCTTGACTAGACAGACTTTAGTCGGCAAAGTAATGTCTCTGCTTTTGAATATACTATCTAGGTTGGTCATAACTTTTCTTCCAAGGAGTAAGCACCTTTTAATTTCATGGCTGCAGTCACCATCTGCAGTGATTTTGGAGCCCAAAAAAACAAAGTCAGACACTGTTTCTACTGTTTCCCCATTGTTGAGTAGATCTCGTGTTAAATGTTCTTACAACAAAAACAAACAAAAAAGGCCAAGAGGAACCTTTTGGAGGTGATAGAAATGTTTATCACCTTGATTTTAGTGATAGTTTCATGGAAATAGGTATATCTCCAAACTCATCAAACTGAATACATTAAATACATCTTGCTTTTTTTCCCCCCATAAATACCTCAATAAAACAGTTTTATTCAATCCCTGGTCCAGGAAGATTCCACGTGCTATAGCGCAACTAAGCCTCTTTGTCACAACCACTGAACCCAGGCTTAGATCTCATGAGTAGCAACAAGCTCATATGCTATAGTTACTGAATGTTCAGCAACAAGAGAAGCCACCACAATGAAAAGCCCACCCACTGCAACAAAGGGTAGCCCACATTCACAGCAACTAGAGAATGCCTCTGTGAGGTAAAGAAGATCCAGCATAACCAAAAATAAATAAATAAATAAAATTTAAATCATGAAAGAGAAAACAACCTTCTTGAAAAATAGACTCATAGGCCAATATGCATTAAATCATCATAAAAGTGGAAAAGATGAAAAGGGAGACCACAGTCCACCAACATTAATGCAGTAAGAAAGCAAATTTGATGGTAGCTCAAGAAAATCAATACCTTTGCTACCTACTAGTGCACTTCCTGGTGGCTTAGATGGTAAAGGGTCTGTCTACAATGCAGGAGACCTGGGTTTGATCCCTGGGTTGGGAAAATCCCCTGGAGAATGAAATGGCAATCTACTCCAGTACTATTGCTTGGAAAATCCCATGGACAGAGGAGCCTGGTAGGCTACAGTCCACGGGGTCCCAAAGAGTCGGACACGACTGAGCGACTTCACTTTCCTTTTCACCTACTAGTAGCTTGACCTGAGAAAGTCAGCCACTCCTGCCATACTTACTTAACTTACTTCTCTTATCTACACATACAATAATAATAATAATAATACCAATCTTACAAAGCTGTTGTATCTATTAAACATAAAGATATTTCAGTTCAGTTCAGTCACTCAGTCATGTCCTACTCTTTGCAATCCCACGAATCGCAGCATGCCAGGCCTCCCTGTCCATCACCAACTCCCGGAGTTCACTCAGACTCAGGTCTGTCGAGTCAGTGATGCCATGCAGTCATCTCATCTTCTGTCGTCCCCTTCTCTCCTGCCCCCAATCCCTCCCAGCATCAGAGTCTTTTCCAATGAGTCAACTATTCGCATGAGGTGGCCAAAGTACTGGAGTTTCAGCTTTAGCATCATTCCTTCCAAAGAAACTCCAGGGCTTGCTTGGGGCTAGTCCACTGGGATGACCCCGAGGGATAGTATGGGGAGGGAGGTGGGAGGGGGATTCAGGATTGGGAACACGTGTACACCCATGGTGGATTCATGTTGATGTATGGCAAAACCAATACAATATTGTAAAGTAAAAAAAAAAAAAAATGGACTGGTTGGCTCTCCTTGCAGTCCAAGGGACTCTCAAGAGTCTTCTCCAACACCACACTTCAAAAGCATCAATTCTTCGGCGTTCAGCTTTCTTCACAGTCCAACTCTCACATTCATACATGACCGCAGGAAAATCCATAGCCTTCGCTAGATACATATTAAGGAGCAATTCTCCAATGTTAATTATAAATAGAAAGGCTTCATCTATATTGTTCACTTCATATTTTGAGAGATTAGAACTATAAGTCCCAATGTGATTTATTACTAATTAATGAAATCAAAGGTCAAGCATAGTGAATACCTCATGGTAGGTGATAAGGTTGTGATGGCTGCTTTTTCTACACCTGATAGTTCCAATGAGCATGAATAAGGGTAGAGAGAGTAAAAATTTTTGTATAAGTCAGGTTACCCTGGGAACAGTTCTAGCTGGTGTATTTGTTAAATAATAAATCAGTAGTCAACACACTAAAGTGCTGTGCAGAAGAAAAAGAGATCAATGGGATGTAGAATAAATGGAAAGGACATTGTACAAAAGAGGAGGCTGCTTAAGGTCTTTGAGGATGAACATCATTTGGAGACAGGCAGCTATTTAGCACAACATTTTTATTGTTCACGGTAAAAGAAAAATCATAAATGCATTCTCTTCAAATTGGCAAACTATAGTAATTGCTAAACACCTTGTTAATTAATCTCACTTAAAACAACCTTCATTGACATTCTCGTTCTTTAGCATAAGTGTCACCCATGAAATTGCCTTATGGGAAAATGACTGCTACTGGCAGCAAGAATAAACAATTCAAATTGATTAAAACATTATTCTCAACCACTTTTAGGTATCTTTGAGAAACTGAAAGAGTCTTAGTGAATGTGTCAGATGTACAGTAATTTTATTGATATCCTGACAGTCAGTCATGCTTTCCATGTGTTTGTGCCTGTGTGTTATTAGTTCTGTGACTCCATGAACTGTAGCCCACCAAGGCTCCCTGTTCATGGAATTCTCCAGGCAGGAATACGGGTAATAGGTTGCCATTCCCTTCTCCAGGGGGTCGACCCAGGAATCAAACCCAGGTCTCCTAAATTGCAGACAGATTTTTTACCATCTGAGCCACTGGGAGAGGTATTTGTGTTAGTAATATGATGCCACTTCTTTGAACTACAGTCACAATAGATTACCTGTGCTTTCAAATGTTCAAATTAGCTGTTTTTCGTTCCCTGAAATTCTTTAAAACTTGAAGTATTGGAACTTTGCCAATCTTACTGGCACATCTTTACGGGGAATATAGAAAAGAATAACTTATTTCTGTAAATGTAAAAAAAAAAAGTCTAATTCCTAATTTTACTTATCATGTGAGTGATTATATGCAGTTTAAAATAATCCAGTTTTAATCTGTTAATACCTGCATGTGATCCTTTAGCTCCTCTCTTAATAGGACTGTTGAAAGTATTAAGCTAAACCTAACATGACTTTCTAGTGCTGATCTTTTAGAACCAAAAATCTTATGAGTCTCTTTCTGATTTTTTTTCCCCCAAATATGTTAGTATTAGCTAGGACAAATGGAATATTACATTATCATTCACAAATAATATCTGTTTTTTCTGAGGTACTATAAATGCTTTCCACCTGTTCGGTTTGCTCTTATGACTTGATTTGGCCAATGAAATGTGGCAGAAAACTCTAAGTACTGGCATTGTTTTCCTCTGCCTTATCAGTTAGCAATTTTCCAGGACAAAAGTCCTTCCATTAGCCTAATTTCCAAAAACAGTCAATGCAAAAGATAGGCATGGTCAACCCATGGTAGTTACGCAGAAGTGTGAGATATGAACTTTTGTTGTTGTAAATCATTGAGATTTGGGGTGAACTTTTCTTGTTGTATATCACAGATTTTGTAGTGCATGTGGTACATTATCATGATGCATGAACCTAGGTTCTTCATCATGGTTTTACTCATTCATGTCATAAATATTTTGAATGCTACATTGAATCAAGTACTGAGGTTCTAATGGTGAGCAAAGGCAAATATTTTCTTGCAATCCTGGACCTCATTTTGGAATGAGTCTGTGTCATGATGCTATTTTGCTACTGCTTCCTCTCTCTCTTCTTTTAAAATATATGTTCAATCTGCTTACTATCAACAGACTCTAATTTTAAAATAGCAGTATCTGCACATTAAGGATAAAAGGAATATGAAAAAAAAATGGAAGAGTAGCAAAAGGACAAGGAAGGAAGATAAGGTAGTATTTTAGTCCATAGGAAAGTTCTCAGATGTGTCTCTGTGAGGATTGATCAAAGCAGATGAAGTTGGAGCCCTGTTTATATTCCTTTTCTCTTCCTCTCTATAGGAAGATTCAAGTTATCCTTTGGGTAATTTTACTTTATGTGTTACCTGAGGCTTAGCACTGAACTTCCTTATTGCTAGATTTAGGATTAACAGTATTTGGTAACTGTTGTGTGTGCTTCCTAAGTTGCTTCATTCATTCTGACTTTGCGACTCCATGGACTGTAGCCCACCAGGCCCCTCTGTCCATGGAATTCTGCTGGCAAGAATACTGGAATGGGTTGCCATGCCCTCCTCCAGAGGATCTTCCCAACCCAGGGATTGAACCCACATCTTTTGCGTCTCCTGAATTGGCAGGTAGCTTCCTTACCACTAGTGCCACCTGGGAAGCTCTTGATAATTGTCAATAAGTCTAAAACAAATCTGTGTAAGTACAGATGTTCAATTGTGAAGCAGATTATTGTCTTGGAAACTTCTGCACTATTACAACAATAAATCTCATTGCAACTGCAAATACCTCACTTCTAGATTGACTTCTTACATATATATATAGATGATTAGTTGTTATATTGTTATATATAATCTTTTATCTATTTTATCTATACAGTGTTGTTGCTTAGTTGCTAAGTCATATCCAACTCTCTGCCACCCCATGGACTGTAGCCTGCCAGACTCCTCTTCCCATGGGATTTCTCAAACAAGAACACTGGAGCAGGTTGTCATTTTCTTCTCCAGGGGATCTTCCCAACCCAGAAACCGAACCCGTGTCTCCTTCATTGGCAGGCAGATTCTTTACCACTGAGCCACCTGGGAAGCCCTATCTATGCAATACTTCTCTATATTATAAAGATATATACCTTATTATATGTTCAGTTCAGTTTAGTCAGTTCAGTCACTCAGTTGTGTCCAACTCTTTGTGACCCCATGAATAGCAGCACACCAGGCCTCCCTATCCGTTACCGTCTCCCAGAGTTTACTTAAACTCATGTCCATCAAGACGGTGATGCCATCCAGCCATCTCATCCTCTGTCGTCCCCTTCTCCTCCTGCCCCCAATCCCTCCCAGCATCAGTCTTTTCCAATGAGTCAACTCTTTACATGAGGTGGCCAAAGTAATAAAGTTTCAGTTTTAGCATCATTCCTTCCAAAGAACACCCAGGACTGATCTCCTTTAAAATGGACTGGTTGGATCTCCTTATTTATCTATTATATCTATATATCTAATCTATCTATTTAAAGTATTAATAGTTATGGCCTAAAATATTCAAACATTTATTTCCAATTTTGATTTTCCCAAGAATTTTGAAATCCTGACAAATGTATAGTTCTGAGAAAGATAAAGTGTGGGCTAAATTTTTTTCTGTGTTTTTCCAACATAATGAGTAAGTGAAAATTAACCATGCTTAGAAGCAGATCCTTAGAACATAAACACTGTTTTTCATAGGCCACAGCCAAGGCCATTATGTAGCTGCAAATATAACTAACTCCTTCCTTCTGAACAATGACTGCTTTTACTTTATTAACAATGTCACCTTTCCTCTGACTTCATCATCCTTTCTCCTGGATAAAAATGTTTAAAACATCAAATCAACACATCTGCCCACATTTTGAAAGCATTCAACCTAGATCTGGTCCCTACTTCTCTAATTTCTTCATAAAATTACTGAATGTCACCCAACCCGTAGAAGTCTCCTGAATTCCTTCTTGCTAGTTCAGTTCAGTTCAGTCACTCAGTCATGTCTGACTCTTTGCGACCCCATGAATCACAGCATGCCAGGCCTCCCTGTCCATCACCAATTCCCGGAGTTCACTCAGACTCATGTCCATCGAGTCAGTGATGCCATCCAGCCATCTCTTCCTCTGTTGCCCCCTTCTCCCACCTTCAATCCCTCCCAGCATCAGAGTCTTTTCCAGTGAGTCAACTCTTCACATGAAGTGTCCAAAGTACTGGAGTTTTCAGCTTCAGCATCCTTCTTGCTAAGGTGACCTCAATTTCCCCTGGTGTATGTTCTCCCTTGCTGCAGACAGATAAACAAACTGACTTTGCCTGAGTGCAAGAGTGTCACTTTTTATTTTTTTAAGAGTGTCACTTTTGATCTTTTCTTGGTGGATCTGAACAATGATAGAAGGGCTCAAAGGAAATTTTTACTTAGTGGTTAAACACAGACACACACACACACACACACACACACAGATATGGTTCCCTAAATGTCAATAAATCTGTGCACCACAGGGAAAAGTATTTGTGCATTTTATGTAAGAAAGTGAATTTTTCTGAGGAAAAAAAAAAAAAA
>SJXQ01009153.1:78401-91249 GCA_006408695.1 Aepyceros melampus
GTCCTCCGTATTTCTGGCTGAATTCCCATCTGGAGCACGGGTGCCCGCCACGTCTGCTTACTTGCCCCGGCTTTCAAGTCCACGCGAAAAAGGTGCCCAAGGAGGGGCACCTTTCAATGTTCAAGTGGCGCTGGTGGCCCAACGTAGATGGTGCAAATTCCTTGTCTTGGAATTTTATTGGTATCCCGTGTAAACCAAGTTATTCAGCCTCTTTCTCTCCTCTTACTATTTTCTGGCTGAATTCCCATCTGGCACTTGGGTCCTCACCAAGCCTACTAACTCTGCCTGGGCTTCTAAGATCAGACCGGGGAGACCTCAGTGCCTCCTCTCCTTCGGGAGAACGGAAAGACGCCTGTGGCCTATGTAGCTGGTGATTGGCATTCCATGTAAGCCAAGTTATTCAGCCCCTTTTTCTGCTAATTTCCTAATCTCTCTCTATCTGTAATTGAATAAGTTCTTTCCTAGTACGCCGACTCCGTCTCCACCTTCGAATCACCCTGGATCCACCGGGGCTGGACCCCGGCAAAAAGCATTTTAGTGCCATTCAAATTTCAGATGAATAAAAATGTTCCTTTGTACATGTTTCAAAACCTCTGAAAAGAATCCATTCTCTTTTGGCTGCCTTACAGGATTGGTCATGTAAGGTGCTGAGCCATTTTTAAATGGTGCTCAGAATACAACTCAGTGGGCACAGAGTCCTGAGATGATAAATCATATTGCATTTACTGCAAAACCCAATATTTTTGTTGTTTATTCTTTCTTATTATTTCAACCCCTTGCTTCCCTGGCAGAAACAATGAACTGAATGAGACAGATTCTGAGAATTTTACTAGCAACAACTATATGTCAGACATTATTCACCCAAAGTATATATTCCAATGAAGAAATAAATAGGATTTATACATTTTCCCTGAGAAAGAATGAAAATGTCTCAGTGTTTAGTTTCCTAGTCAGAATGCTGTGAATGCTTTCTGCTATAGTCACAACTTGAGATTTGTTACTTTAAGGATATAAAGGAAGACCATAAAAAAGATTCATAACCTCAAATTACATTAACCATACATTAAGGGAGATGCACAAATCCCAAGAAATAATGAAATGTCAGGGTTAGAATCATCCCTTTTCAGGTTTAGTGCTCAATCTCCTATGATCTTGCATAAAATGTTATTGCTGTTCACCTTACTATTAGGAAGTGCAATTGATTTGCTTGCAATATTTATTAGTGCATTAGTCATGTACATTAGCACCAAACTGGAAACAAATAATGCTTTACTTCCCCAAGTCTGTGGCAAACCAATGCAAGTAAAAACATAGGTGCCAATATAAATAAAACTGTGACTCATGCTCCTGAAATATCCTTTCTCTACCCAGATTTACCAGAAAAAGTTAGAGAGAGAAACATACTTCAACCGTTTCAATCTCTGAGAAGTTAGGATAGTTCACATTAGTCAGGCGATTTTTTGTTCTTTCAGCTTGCTGTCTTTTTGACAAATTATCCATAAGAGGTCATAAAGATAAACCCAAACTGAAAGGAATCTTTTGCCTAATATTAGTAAATAGTGATAGTGAAGTCGCTCAGTTGTTCCGATTCTTTGCGACCCCATGAACTGCAGCCTACCAGGCTTCTCTGTCCATGGGATTCTCCAGGCAAGAATACTGGATTTGGTTACCATTATATTAGTAAATAGGATAGACTAAAACTTGAGGCTATTATTTTGACAAATATTTATCTCAGCTCAGATTGTCTTCCTAAATCTTGCATTAGACTTGGTTGTTTGTGTTAAAGGTGAAAGAAAACTATATCTTCAATAAAATAAAGTTGTTTGAAACCCTTGTCTCTCACGACAATTGTCCCCATCATTGCCACCCCAACCAGTACCATCCCATCTGTGTCTAGACCTAATTTAAGCCAATTCCATGACTGCCTACTTCAATTTCTGTCTCTGGTCACTGGCATGTAGTGTTTTTTTTTTTTTTTTTCCTGTACTAGAAACTAAAACACATTTCTCAAAAGACTTTGGATTTCTTGATGTCTTGGTTCTCATCATTCTGAGTTCTCTCCAATATAAATCTTGCCATTTGCAACCATACCCTGTCTCCTGATCCTTCCTTGACTTCCCATGCAGGTGAACCTCAGGACTCCCCTGCTCTCTTGGGAAGATCAGAACAGTATTAACACAAGCCATTTATAAGAACAGTTTTAAACATTATACTGAGGGTTTATGTATTTTATACTAAAATCATATTATTTACATTTTCACTTTGATTTATCACGAGAGTCAAATCACACTATTTTTCCAATGGTCCTAATTCTAATATTACTATTTGAGACTTTATAATTCAAACTGAGCTATTCAATATAATGAACTGCCATCATTAATTGGGTGCCTGGTGTGTTTCAGTCCCTGATACATCTTTTAAAGGGAGCAAAACCTTCATAAAATAAACATCATTATCCCAGGTAACATACTGTAATTCTTAACAACAGGCAGAACCATACCTCCTGTTGGACATGCTCTCTGTAATATGACTTCTCCACTCCTCATCAAATTGTCTAGTCTATTCTCCACCACTTTAACTCTGGTGGGGCTCTGTGAGTTCTTTATAAAGAGCACAGCAGGAGTGGCACTGTACCATTTCTTGCTGTAGACATTTACGGCCTGGCAGCTTCTACTTCCTGTCTCTTAGAAATCAGTCACCATGTAAGATGTTGTGACATCCCTAAGCAGACCATACTGTGAAAAGCTCGATTAAAAAGAAAGATTTAGAAGGATGAGATGCTACATAGAGAAAGAGAGGCCAAGAGCACTGAGGTGGTAGCTGTGGTCAGGGAGAAATCCCATCAGAACTCAGTGGAGAGGCAGAGTGCAGGCCCCAGATATTGTGAATCAGAGACCACAGTCCCCTTTGCTAGGACCAAATTCCTTTGTCTTAGAACTGTGAGCATATGAACATGGTTGTTTAACCTCTAAGCCTGGGGTGGCTCATTACACAGTTGGAGAGCCAAAACATCAGTTTTGAAGAGGCAACAAAATTCAGAAAAAATAAGAAATTTATCCAGGTCTACACAGATTTAAGGTGGCTGACTCAAGATTTGAACCATATTCTCCTGAATATATATGCTGTGATCTTAACCATTACGTAATACAGGACCTCAAAATATCTATATTTTGAAGGTTGTTTTTCTAAGGAGACTCAAATTGTAAGTAGTACTATACATACATTACTTAAGAGAATAATCTCAGTTTATGGGCTATAGCATATGTGTGTTTATAAGTAAACAGATGCTACTAATTACAAATTTATTTTATCTGTTTATTGAAACAAGTTTACAGTCTATACTTGGAAGCACTTTGCTTTTAAATATATATTTTAAACAAATATAATTGCATAATTTTCTTTCTTTGAAAAATACATTCAGTTAGATCATCACTAATTGCCTCTAAATTTCCAAAAGTATTTTTAATGATATTCCAGAACAAATTTACTTAAATTATGCTTTTCTATAAGTCATTTATTTATTGCTCAGCTTAGAACACATGGTCCAAAAGCAGGTGTTAGCTTACATTTTCTGATGTTTAAAATCCAGGTAAACTAACAAGAAGAACAAAATCTGTGAGAAACTGGAGGCTCCAAACCCAAGGCTTTTCCTTTTACTTATGTATGCCTGCTTTATATAACGTCTCCAGGGTTTAAAAACAAGACATATGATAAAATTTGACAAATTTCAAGTCTGCACCACCCCCCCACCCTGCCCACAACAATTACAACAGAAAAACTCTCCTGACAAAGTTTTCATCAGTCTTGATGGAGGGCTTGAGAAACACAAAACACACAACTTTGCTCCCAGAATACTTGTTCTTCAAAGTTTTCTTTATCTACTCAGAGTTTTCTCTATATTTTTTGCTTATATAGAGTGCAGTTTTACAAAACTCTCTGGCTTCAATTTTGTTTAGTTTCCCCTTAGGTGGTGATAGGTTGTAACCTACTAGACTTCTCCGTCCATGGGATTCTCCAGGCAAGAATACTGGAGTGGATTGCCATTTCCTTCTCCAGGGAATCTTCCCAACCCAGAGATCGAACCTGGGTCTCCCACATTGGAGGCAGACACTTTAACCTCTGAGCCACCAGGGAAGGTAGTTTCCCCTTCCTACCCATTTTTAACTTTTCCTCCATAAACAAACAAAAGTAATGATCCTTCTTTTTTCTTTTTTTTCTTTTTAAAGCACTGATCTTTTACCCCTTCATGGATCACAGCCTTGTCGTGGTGAAGGGGCTTGTATAACTCAGTGAAACTATGAGCCATGCCATGGAGGGCCACCCAAGACTCATGGGTCACAGTAAGAGTTCTGACAAAACGTGATCTGCTGGGAGAGGAAATGGCAAACCTCTCCAGTATGCTTGCTGTGAGAACCCCAGAACAGTATGAAAAGGCAAAAAGATATGACACTGGAAGATGAATACCACCAATCTGAAGATATCTAATATGCTACTAGAAGAGCAGAGGACAGTTACTAATCGCTCCAGAAAGAATGAAGTTGCTGAGCCAAAGTGGAAAGAATATTTAGTTGTAGATATGTTTGGTGGTGAAAGTAAAGTTTAATGCTGTGAAAAACAATATAGCATAGGAACTTGGAATGTTAAGTCCACAATCTAGGTAAATTGACATGGTCAAGCAGCAGATGGCAGAATTGAACACCAACATCTCAGGAATCAGTGAGCTAAAATGAAAATGGGTGAATTTAATCCAAATAACTGTTATATCTACTGCTGTGGGCAAGAATCCCTTAGAAGAAATAGAGTAGCCCTCAGAGTCAACAAGAGTCCAAAATGTGGTACTTGGATGCAACTTCAAACATGAACAAAATAATTTCAGTTTGTTTCCAAGGCAGTGGCAATCCACTCCAGTACTTTTGCCTGGAAAATCCCATGGATGAAGGAACGTGGTAGGCTACAGTCCATGGGGTCACAAAGAGTTGGACATGACTGAATGACTTTGCTTTCACTTTCACTTTTTCAAGGCAAACAATTCAACATCACAGTAATCCAAGTCAATGCCCTAACCAATAATGCTGAAAAAACTGAAGTTGAAGGGTTCTATGAAGAACTCTAAGACCTTCTAGAACTAATACCAAAAAGCTGTCCTTTTCATCATAGAGGACTAGAATGCAAACATTGGAAGTCAAGAGATACCCAGATTAATAAGCAAGTTTGGCTTTGCAGTGCAAAATGAAGCAGGGCAAAGGCTAACAGAGTTTTGCAAAGAGAACAAACTGCCAGGAGAACATTCTCTTTCAACAATACAAGAGATACTCTACACAGGGGACATAACCAGATGGTCAAGACCAAAATCAGATTGACTATATTCTTTGCAGCCTAAGATGGAGAAGTTCTATACAGTCAGGAAAAACAAGACCTGGAGCTGATTATGGCTCAGATCATGAACTCCTTATTGCAAGTGTAAGTAAGTGAAAGTCATTCAATCCTGACTGACTCTTTTAAGACCCTGTGGACTATATAGTCCATGGAATTCATCAGGCTAGAATACTGGAGTGAGTAGCCTTTCCCTTCTCCAGGGGATCTTCCCAACCCAGATATCAAACCCAGGTCTCTTGCATTGCTGGCAGATTCTTTACCAGATGAGCCACAAGAGAAGCCCAAGAATTAAAGTGGTAGCTTATCCCTTCTCCAGTGGATCTTCCTACACTTACTGCAAAGTTGAGGCTAAAAATTTTTAAAAGTAGGGGAAACCACTAGGCTATTCAGGTATGACCTAAATAAAATCCCTTATGATTTTACAGTGGAGGTGATGAATACATTCAAGGGCTTAGATGTGGTAGACAATGCCTGAAGAACTATTTTAAAAATTGTATAGGATAGTGACCAAATGATGATGCTGTTAAAGTACTGCACTCAATATGTCAGCAAATTTGGAAAACTCAGCAGTGACCAGAGGACTGGAAAAGGTCAGCTTTCATTCCAATTCCAAAGAAAGGCAATGCCAAAGAATGTTCAAACTACCACATTATTTCATACATCTCACACACTAGCAATGTAATGTTCAAAATTCTCCAAGCTAAGCTTCAACAGTACATGAACTGAAAACTTCCAGATTATCAAGCTTAGAAAAGGCAGAGGATTTAGAAAAGGCAGAGGATTTAGAAAAGGCAGAGGAATCAGAGATCAAATTGCCAACATCTATTGGAGCACTGGAAAACCAAGAGATTTCCAGAGAAACATCTATTTTTGCTTCATTGATTATGCTAAAGCCTTTGACTACGTGAATCACAAACTGGGGGAAATTCTTCAAGAGATGAGAATGACAGACGACATTATCTGCCTCCTGAGAAATCTGTATGCAGGTCAAGAAGCAACAGTTAGAACCAGACATGGAACAAGGCAGCAAGAATATACAGAAGAACTATACAAAAATGTCTTAAGGATAACCATGATGGTGGGGTCACTCACCTAGAGCCTGACATCCTGGAGTGTGAAATCAAGTGGTCTTTAGGAAGCATTACTACAAGCTAAGCTAGTGGAGGTCATGAAATTCCAGTAAAGCTATTTCAAATTCTAGAAGATGATGCTGTTAAGGTGCTGCACTCAATATGCCAGCAAATTTGGAAAACACAGCATTGGCCACAGGACCAGGAAAGGTAAGTTTTCATTCAATACCAAAGAAAGGTAATGCCAAGAATGTTCAAACTACCGTACAACAGATTCTATTTTCTTGGCTCTAAAATCACTGAGGATGGTGACTACAGTCATGAAACAAACCTAGACAGCATATTAAAAAGCAGAGACATAATTTTGTTGACAAAGATCCATCTTGTCAAAGCCATGGTTTTCCCAATAATCATGTGCAGATGTGAGAGTTGGACCATAAGGAAGCAAGAATGCCAAAAAGTTGATACTTTTGAATTGTAGTGCTGGAGAAGACTGTTGAGAGTCCCATGGACAGCAAGGAAGTCGAACTAGTCAATCCTAAAGGAAATCAACCCTGAACATTCATTGGAAGTTCTAATGCCGAAGCTGAAACTCCAGTACTTTTGCAACCTGACATAAAAAGCCAACACACTGGAAAATATCTTGATGCTGGGAAAGATTTAAGGCAAAAGGAAAAGGAGGTGGCAGAGGATGAGAAGTTAGATTGTATCACCCACTCAAACGGACATGAATTTGAGCAAACTAGGTGATAGTGAAGGACAGAGTAGATTGTCCTATAGACTTGCAGAATCGGACACGATTTTGTGACTGAACAATAACATTAATCTGTTAAGTGTTTTTTCTTTTGTGTTTGGAGTTCCTGCTGTCACATATTCCAAAAGTCTATGTTTTCTGCTCTCATTCACCTTTAAAATTATTTTCCTTAAAAAAAATTTTCTTTTAATGGAATTTTGGTGCTATCAGTGAAAAAACTACTATATTTGCCACTTCTGTCTTGGTTCTGACCACTCACTCTAATTTTTTTTTGAAGTTACTTAACAGAGCTTTAGTGTTCATGAAATAAATATTTAAGAACAGCAAACTCAAAATCTTTCAGAGAAAATTAAGTGGAAAAAGGAATATTAAGCCTAATGCAATGTAGAAATTCATAAAATTCTTTCCTTCATGTAAATCTTCTGTCACTTTTCCTCATGCCTTGCTCCTAACTATTAAAATCAATCTAGAGTGTCTCTTCATCTATGAAATAAATGTTACAGAATACCACCAAGTTCCTGTGATTTCTCAAAAACTTTTCCTATCCTTATATTATCTATTAGCTTTCACTCTGGACTGTGGATATGCATGGTTTCACACAAAGTGTAACCTGTTCTCTAGATAAAATATATATAAAAGTAGGGAAATTTTGTTCATTCTATTTATATTCTGCATTCCTAAACCATGGAAAAATAATCATACCCTCAGAGAACTATTTTAGGTTACTATGTTAAATGGACCATGCACAACAATCATTTTGATAGCATTCACAAAGACTATGGTATTTTATGTTTTTTACAAACAAAAATTGTACTTTGGAAAGGTATAAGAAAATTTCTTTGATATCAGTTCAGTTCAGTTCAGTCTCTCAGTCATATCCAACACTTTGCAACCGCATGAATCACAGCACACCAGGCCTCCCTGTCCATTACCAATTCCCGAAGTTTACCCACACTATGTCCATCGAGTCAGTGATGCTATCCAGCCATCTCAGCCCCTGTGGTCCTCTTCTCCTCCTACCTCTAATCCCTCCCAGCCTCAGGGTATTTTCCAATGAGTCAATTTTTCCCATGAGGTGGCCAAAGTATTGGAGTTTCAGCTTCAGCATTAGTCCATCCAATGAACACCCAAAACTGACCTCCTTTAAGATGGACTGGTTGGATCTTCCTGCCGTCTAAGGAACTCTTAAGAGTCTTCTCCAACACCACAGTTCAAAAGCATCAGTTCTTTGGCACTCAGATTTCTTCACAGTCCACTCTCTCATCCATACATGACTACAGGAAAAACCATAGCCTTGACTAGATGGACCTTTGTTGGCAAAGTAATGTCTCTGCTTTTCAATATGCTATCAAAGTTGGTCATAACTTTCCTTCTAAAGAGTAAGTGTCTTTTAATTTCATGGCTGCAGTGAATTTGGAGCCAAAATAAATAAATAAATAAATAAAGTCTGACACTGTTTCCACTGTTTCCTCATCTATTTGCCATGAAGTGATTGGGACCAGATGCCATGATCTTCGTTTTCTGAATGTTAAGCTGTAGCCAACATTTTCACTCTCCACTTTGACTTTCATCAAGTGGCTTTTTAGTTCCTCTTCACTTTCTGCCATAAAGGTGGTGTCATCTGCATATCTGAGGTTATTAATATTTCTCTCAGCAATTTTGAGTCCAGCTGGTGCTTCTTCCAGCCCAGCATTTCTCATGATGTACTCGCATATAAGTTAAATAAGCAGGGTGACAACAATATACAGCCTTGACGTACTCCTTTTCCTATTTGGAACCAGTCTATTGTTCCATATCCAGTTCTAACTGTTGCTTCCTGATCTGCATAGAGGTTTCTCAAGAGGCAGATCAGGTGGTCTGGTATTTCCATCTCTTTCAGAATTTTCCACAGTTTATTGTGATCCACACAGTCAATAAAACAGAAATAGATGTCTTTCGGAAACTCTCTCGCTTTTTTGATGATCCAGCAGATGTTGGCAATTTTATCTCTGCTTCCTCTGCCTTTTCTAAAACCAGCTTGAACATCTGGATGTTCACGGTTCACGTATTGCTGAAGCTTGGCTTGGAGAATTTTGAGCTTTACTTTACTAGTGTGTGAGATGAGTGCAATGTGCGGTAGTTTGATCATTCTTTGGTATTGCCTTTCTTTGGGATTGGAATGAAAACTGACCTTTTCCAATCCTGTGGCCACTGCTGAGTTTTCCAATTTTCTGGCATATTGAGCACAGCACTTTCACAGTATTATCTTTCTGGATTTGAAATAGCTCAACTGGAATTCCATCACCTCCACTAGCTTTGTTCGTAGTGATGCTTTCTAAGGCCCACTTGACCTCACATTCCAGGATGTCTGGCTCTAGATGAGTGATCACACCATCTTTAATACAGTTAAAGCTAAAATGAAGCTGTCTCTAAGGCATAGGATATTTATTGTCTTGATTTTGGATTTTAGAGAAATTTCTACATACTATTGTAATTAACACAATTATAATTAAAATAATTGCCATGTTGTTCACTGTAAAGTTCATTGAAGTGATGGACATTTAAAGTTTTATGTTTAGCCTTTTTGTAGCTATTACATCTGTATTACTATATTACTATTATTCCTTATTCTTAACAATTAATAAGTTAAAAAGCCATTTGAATGAAAGATGTAAAATAAGAAGTCAGAAAAATAAAAGATGTATTATCAATAACATTCCATATCTCTTGTTTGAATAGGAAATCTTTTCTGCTTGGAATCACAAAATGTGTTCATTTGCCTGTAAAATTCCTCTAAAATATTTGCCAGAGTGAGAATAAGGGCTTTTCTCTTTGTCATTCCAAGCCACTCCCATCAGTAGTGATTAAGGGCACAAGAGATGTAGAAATAATAACAGTAGATGAGATGTGGACTATGCTTCTCATTTAACTAGAAAAATTAATAATTGTATGATCTAGAGCTATGAAGAGTGTAAAAATGGGTGGAAATGTTTATTTTAATATTTAGTATGGTAAATGCTTGAGGCTTCTCTGATAGCTCAGCTGGTAGAGAATCCACCTGCAATGCAGGAGACCCAGCTTCAATTCTTGGGTCAGAAAGATTCCCTGGAGAAGGGATAGGTTATCCACTTCAGTGTTTTTGAACTTCTCTGGTGGCTCAGATGAGAAAGAATCTGCCTGCAACACAGGAGACCTGGGTTCCATCCCTGAGAGGGAAGATACTGGGTGACATAAAAATTTATAATATGATGAGCCTTTGTAATTTCAAATAAGTTATCTTTAACCCTCTTTGCATATATATGTGACTACTAAGACATTCAGTATTCTATATCTATGTTCTAGTTCTTAGTAGCCTAACATAATGAAAATCTTTGAAAGAGTTATATGGTCAAAGTTCATGACAGTAAATTTGGACAATTCAAGACATAATCCAGGTGAAACCAAAATTCTCCTGAGGTAGAGCATTTCTAAAGGTGATTGGAAAAAGAAAAATCTATCTCCAGAAGAAAAAAAATTAATTTCATGGGCGAGGAACTATATTATTTCACTTTGGAATAACTGAATGCCAAATGTCAGTGACAGGAAAAATTTGAGTAGTAAAATATCAATTCTGATACAATTGTTACTTATGATACTCTCTAACATCTTCACTCTTGCACTTATTCTATTGGAGAGTTAAATTGAAATGCCATCGTTATTACTCCATCTTTTAAGTTTTTGATGGCAGTTTAATTTCTGGAGTTTCCAAGAAATCTATATTGTGCTTTGTTATTGAGAAAAAAAATTACACAGGATAAAATGCACAGATATTACATACATAACTGATGAGTTTTTGCCAGTGGATGCACCCACGCAATCATCATCCCAAATAAGATATAAAACTTTTCTATCTGCCATGAAATTTCCTTCATTTCCTTCCAATTATTTTTTTGTTATTTTTTATCTAACATCCTGTTTCACAGTGCAGCAAAACTTCTCTAGATATGAGAAAGCAAGTTTTTTTTTTTTCTTTTTAAATGCCAGAATGTTGTGAATTTTAACTCAGTTCCTAAAATCTCCCCTATGTTCCCTTCTATTCACACCACAATCCACATTCACTTAGGGATATTCTGTACTGTTTTATTATTTTAAATCTGTGGTGCTTCTATTTGAAGAGGCAAATAGTGCAACAATGTGTAGCTTTCTGGAAATATCTCATTGTAAATAATAAATGCAAAATCTTCCAGTCCTTGCTCAGAAATCTGGTTATTTGGATATATGAGTCAATATTTCTGGGCCTTGAAAAGCCATTACCATCTATTGATCAGAACAAGCCTCATAGTAATCAGATGGTAAATGAAATCTGACCTTCGTTTAACTCTAAGTAAGGCCAAAACTATGGTAAAGAAAGCTACGGTAACAATCTGTCTATGAAACAGATGTTTGAAACAAATAGCTGTTCATAGAGGCTGAGTAAAATAAAAGATTAGCTCCACATGAGACAAATTTCTAAAAGAGATTATTATCATGTAAAAGCAATATATATCTACTCATCATCTTCCTCCCAACAAATTATTCAGACATGTAATAACTGTTTGCTGGTGAAAGCTAATTTCAATTAATTCAGGATTTGGGGAAATTTTTTGCAATGAAGAACATATTTGGAGGAAATTTCAGTACACTATTGAAATAGCATTATAAATAAAATTGCTGCAAAATGAATGAACACTGGTATTATTTATCCAATTCAACAATTATGCCTTGATTCATTATTTAAATATGTGGTTGTTAAACTCTCATCTCATATATGGTGACACACGAAAATATTATTGACATCTTGATTAAGCATAATAGGTGATGTATATCAGTTCAGTGCAGTCGCTCAGCTGTGTCGGACTCTTTGCGACCCCATGAATCGCAGTGTGCCAGGCCTCCCTGTCCATCACCAACTCCCGGAGTTCACTCAGACTCACGTCCATTGAGTCCGTGATGCCATCCAGCCATCTCATCCTCGGTCGTCCCCTTCTCCTCCTGCCCCCAATCCCTCCCAGCATCAGGGTTTTTTCCAGTGAGTCAACTCTTTGCATGAGGTGGCCAAAGTACTGGAGCTTCAGCTTTAGCATCATTCCTTCCAAAGAAATCCCAGGGTTGATCTCCTTCAGAATGGACTGGTTGGATCTACTTGCAGTCCAAGGGACTCTCAAGAGTCTTCTCCAAAAACACAGTTCAAAAGCATCAATTCTTCGGTGCTCAGCCTTCTTCACAGTCCAACTCTCACATCCATAAAAGATTACAGGAAAAACCATAGCCTTGACTAGACGGACCTTAGTCGGCAAAGTAATGTCTCTGCTTTTGAATATAATATCTAGGTTGGTCATAACTTTTCTTCCAAGGAGTAAGTGGTTTTTAATTTCATGGCTGCAGTCACCATCTGCAGTGATTTTGGAGCCCAAAAAAACAAAGTCTGACACTGTTTCTACTCTTTCTCCATCTATTTCCCATGAAGTGATGGGGCCAGATGCCATGATCTTCATTTTCTGAAAGTTGAGCTTTAAGTCAACTTTTTCACTCACCTCTTTCACTTTCAACAAGAGGCTTTTTAGCTCCTCTTCACTTTCTGCCATAAGGGTGGTGTCATCTGCATATGTGAGGTTATTGATATTTCTCCCAGCAATCTTGATTCCAGCTTG
>SJXQ01009153.1:91306-151472 GCA_006408695.1 Aepyceros melampus
AAGAGGCTTTTTAGCTCCTCTTCACTTTCTGCCATAAGGGTGGTGTCATCTGCATATGTGAGGTTATTGATATTTCTCCCAGCAATCTTGATTCCAGCTTGGACTTCTTCCAGTCCAGCATTTCTCATGATGTACTCTGCATATAAGTTAAATAAGCAGGGTGACAATATACAGCCTTGACGTACTCCTTTTCCTATTTGGAACCATTCTGTTGTTCCATGTCCAGTTCGAACTCTTGCTTCCTGACCTGCATACAGATTTCTCAAGAGGCAGGTCAGGTGGTCTGGTATTCCCATCTCTTTCAGAATTTTCCACAGTTTATTGTGATCCACACTGTCAAAGGCTTTGGCATAGTCAATAAAGCAGAAATAGATGTTTTTCTGGAACTCTCTTGCTTTTTCCATGATCCAACGGATGTTGGCAATTTGATCTCTGGTTCCTCTGCCTTTTCTAAAACCAGCTTGGACATCAGGGAGTTCACGGTTCACGTATTGCTGAAGCCTGGCTTGGAGAATTTTGAGCATTACTTTACTAGCATGTGAGATGAGTGCAATTGTGCGGTAGTTGGAGCATTCTTTGGCATTGCCTTTCTTTAGAATTGGAATGAAAACTGACCTTTTCCAGTCCTGTGGCCACTGCTGACTTTTCCAGATTTACTGGTATATTGAGGGCAGCACTTTCACAGCATCATCTTTCAGGATTTGAAACAGCTCAACTGGAATTCCATCATCTCCACTAGCTTTGTTTGTAGTGATGCTTTCTAAGGCCCACTTGACTTCACATTCCATGATGTCTGGCTCTAGGTGGGTCATCACACCATCATGATTATCTTGGTCGTGAAATCTTTTTTTTGTACAGTTCTTCTGTGTATTCTTGCCACCTCTTCTTAATATCTTCTGCTTCAATTAGGTCCATACCATTTCTGTCCTTTATCGAGCCCATCTTTGTGGGAAATGTTCCCTTGGTATCTCTAATTTTCTTGAAGAGATCTCTAGTCTTTCCCATTCTGTTGTTTTCCTCTATTTCCTTGCATTGATCACTGAAGAAGGCTTTCTTATCTCTTCTTCCTATTCTTTGGAACTCTGCATTCAGATGCTTATATTTTTCCTCTCCTCCTTTACTTTTGCTTTTCTTCTTTTCACAGCTATTTGTAAGGCCTTCTCAGACAGCAATTTTGCTTTTTTGCATTTCTTTTCCATGGGGATGGTCTTAATCCTTTAATCCCTTAATCCCCTCAGGAACTCTATCTATCAGATCTAGTATGTGTGTGACTATATATAGCAGATCTAGATATATATGTATGTGAAGTGAGTGAAGTCATTCAGTCATGTCTGACTCTGCAACCCCATGGACTGTAGCCTACCAGGCTCCTTCATCCATGGGATTTTCCAGGCAGGAATACTGGAGTGGGTTGCCATTTCCTTCTCTAGTGTATCTTCCCAACCCAGAGATCATACCTAAGTCTTCCATATTGTAGGCAGACACTTTACTGTCTGAACTACAAAGCCCTATATACATACACAAAATACTGTACATGCACATATTCATAATAATTTCTATGTCTATCAATCCATATAATATTATTTCTATATATTTACATATTAAAATATATGTATCTATATATCTGTCAAGCTGATACTTCTAATTCAGCACCATAGGAATTATGCTAGCTTCCTTCTTTTCATTTACTTATGTTATAAATTAAAAAAAATTATAATACTTATAATACTTATGACTTCTTTCTCCAACAATGAAAAATATTTCTTAATATATGTTTATAATACACAAATATAATTATCTGAAAACATTTATATATTTACTTCTTCTTGTACACACTTAGAAATACTTTCAGAACAGCTATTGCATACCCTCTTCCAACAACACAAGATGACTATTATACACGGACTTCACCAGATGGTCAAGACCAAAATCAGGTTGATTATATTCTGTTCAACCGAAGATAGAGAAGCTCTATTAAATCAGCAAAAAGAAAACTTGGAGCTGACTATGGGTCAGATCATCCGTTCTTTTTTGCAAAATTCAGGCTCAAATTGAAAAAGTAGGGAAAACCACTAGGCCATTCAGGTATGACCTAAATCAAATCAGTATGATACTATACTGGAGATGAGAAATAAACTCAAGGGACTAGGTCTTGTAGATAGAGTGCCTGAAGAACTATGGACAAAGGTTTGTAACAATATTTGGAGTCGGTGACAAAAACCATCCCCAAGAAAAAGAAATGCAAGAAGGCAAAGTGGTTGTCTGGTGTGACTTTACAAATACTGAGAAAAGAGAAGTGAAAACATAGAAGAAAGAGAAAGCTACACTCAACTGAATGCAGAGTTCCAAAGAATAGCAAGGAGAGATAAGAATTTCTTCTTAAGTAAATGATGCAAAGAAATAGAGAAAACAACAGAATGGGAAAGATAAGAGATCTATTTAAAAAAATTGGAGATATCAATGGAACATCTCATGCAAAGATAGGTACAATAAAGGACAAAAGTGGCAAGAACCTAACAGAAGCAAAAGAGGTGAAGAAGAGGTGGCCAGAATACACAAAAGAACTGTACAACAAAGCTGTTAATGACCCAGATAATCACAATGGTGTGATAACTCACCTAGAGCTAGAGATCCTGGAGTAAAAGTCCAATGGGCCTTAAGAAGCATTACCGAGAAGCTAGTGGAAGTGATGGGATTCCAGGCGAACTATTGCAAATCCTAAAAGATGATGCTGTTAAAGTGCTGCATTCAATATTCCAGCAAATTTGGAAAGCTCAGTGGTGGCCACAGGACTGGAAAAAGTGAGTTTTCATTCCAATTCCAAAGAAAGGTAAAGTTAAAGAAAGTTCAAATTACTGTACAACTATGCTCATTTCACATGCTAGCAAGATTATGCTCAAATCCTTCAAGCTAGGCTTCAGTACTGTGTGAACCAAGAACTTCCAGATGTACAAGCTGGATTTAGAAAGGCAGAGGAACCAGAGATCAAACTGTCAACATCCATTGAATCATAGAAAAAGCAAGGGGATTTCAAAAAAATCTACGTTTGCTTCATTGACTACAAGGAAGCCTTTGAGTGTGGATCAAAACAAACTGTGGACTATTCTTAAATAGATGAGAGTACCAGACAACTTTACCTGCCTCCTGAGAAACCTGTTTGCGGGACAAGAAGCAACAGTTAGAACTGCACATAGACAATGGACAGGTTCCAAATTGGGAAAGGAGTACGTCAAGTCTGTATATTGTGACCTTGCTTATTTAAGGTCTATGCAGAATACATCACACAAAATGCTGGGCTGGATGATCACAAGTTGAAATCAAGATTGCTGGGAGAAATATCCATAACCTCATATATGCAGATAATACCACGTTAATGACAGAAAGTGAAGAGGAACTAAAGAGTCTCTTGATGAAGGTGAAAGAGGAGTGAAACAGCTGGCTTAAAACTGAATATTAAAAAAAAAAAAAAGATCATGGCATCTGGTCCCATCAGCTCATGGCAAATAGATGGGGAAAAAGTGGAGACAGTGATTTCATTTTCCTGGGCTTCAAAATCAATGGCAGATGGTGACTGCAGCCATGGAATAAAAAGACACTTGCTTCTTGGAAGAAAAGCTATAACAAATTTAGCCAGTGTGTTAAAAAGCAGAAACATCACTTTGCTGAAAAATGTCTGTACAGTCAAAGCTATGGTTTTTTCATTATTCATGTATGGATGTGAGAAGGCAGAGGGCCAAAGAATTGATGCTTTTGAACTGTGGTGCTGGAGAAGACTCTTGAGAGTCCCCTGGACAACAAGGAGATCAAACCAGTCAATCCTAAAGGAACTCAACCCTGAATATTCATTGGAATGACTAGTGCTGAAACCAATGCACCAATACTTTGGCCCCCTGATGCAAAGAGCCAACTCATTGGAAAAGACCTTGATGCTGGGAAAGATTGAAGGCAGGAGGAGAAGGAGGTGACAGAGGATGAGACATTTGGATGGCATCACTGATTCAATGGACATGAGTTTGAGCAAACTCAGGGACACAGTGAAGGACAGGAAAGCCTGGCATGGTGCAGTTCATGGGGTTGCTAAAAGTCAGACAGAATTTAGCAAATGAACATCAACAATTCCATACCCTGCAGAAGACAAATTTACTAACTAGAGTATGGAATATACTCAAATGAATTGTATTGTATGTATGTATTTAGGGAGATTATGAATTCTTAAATACATTTTAAGATATTACATATCATACTGAAGAAAAAAAGAATAAAGAATGAAATGGCATGAAAAGTAGACAGCTTGATGAATTTCTAGATTTTACCATATCTTTAAGAGCTATTTTAGAAAATATCTAGTATTTATTCAATGAATCTCCTAAGAATACACAAAAGTCTTCACTTGCCTGAGCTATAAAGTTGAAATCTACCTTTAAAATTGAATTTTCTATAAGTGAAAAAAAAAATATATATATATATCCATCATATTGAATGTGCATACATTTAGTTTATACTTATTATTTCAAACTTATATTTTAATCAATTCAAGTTAAGAGAAAAGTAATAGTACTGGGTTATATTATTTCTAAATGAGAACAGTAAATAGCAAGTCAGTTCAGTTCAGTCTCTCAGTCGTGTCTGACTCTTTGCAACCCCATGAAACACAGCAGCCAGGCCTCCCTGTCCATCATCAACTCCCGGAGTTTACTCAGACTCACGTCCATCCAGTCCATGATGCCATCCAGCCATCTCATCCTCTGTTGTCCCCTTCTCCTCCTGCCCCCAATCCCTCCCAGCATCAGAGTCTTTTCCAATGAGTCAACTCTTCACATGAGGTGGCCAAAGTATTGGAGTTTCAGCTTTAGTATCATTCTTTCCAAAGAAATCCCAGGGCTGATCTCCAGCAAATCACTATTGTTTCTGTTGGCTCATTATACTAACATTAGTCATGGTGAATTATTTTGATATTATCAGTAGGGTTGTTATGATATAATACTATCAATATGAAGAATTAATCATTTCTCCAGCAGTTCAGTGTCTTATAAATACTTCTGTTATAACTTTTGAATGGGCTTCCCTGGTGGCTCAGAGGTTAAAGCATCTGCCTCCAATGCAGGAGACCTGGGTTCAATCCCTGGGTCGGGAAGATCCCCTGGAGAAGGAAATGGCAACCCACTCCAGTATTCTTGCCTGGAGAATCCCATGGACAGAGAAGCCTGGTAGGCTACAGTCCACAGGGTCGCAAAGAGTCGGACACGACTGAGTGACTTCACCTCACCTCATAACTTTTGAAATCATCATTATTCATGACATGAACATGCAACAAGAGGAGAGAAATTAACATTGAATTCAATTGTTTATAGAATATTGTAAATGTATTACATTCTCCAAATAATGAAGATGGATTATTTAAGACAATGTCAGCCCTTCTTTTATCCTTCAAGTTTATCTTTTCCTCCATAAAGTATTCAATAGTTTGTTTTTAAAATCTGTTTTATATTTAATTCCAAATTTTCACAAGGTAGACATAGACAATACATATCATATCTTTGGAATTATATTTTAACTAGTGTGTTGTTTCAGATAAGAAATAAATCTCATAATATTCCTAATAGTAAATATTGAAAAATAAAAGTATATTTATTTGTTCCATATAAAGAATATATGTTCCAAAATATAAGCATCAACACACTATATATGCCTATGTATTGCAGTGTTAAAATACATCTTTCAGTCTCTTTCTCTATTTAAATTTTGAGTTTTATAAGCAAAGAAAATTATGCCCAAATACACATTCAGGAATGGAGGCAATAGAAGAAATATTTGGTTTACTGTTTTTTTTTTAACAAGTTTGGAAATTAATATATATCTTTTTTTGAAAGAGCTAGGAAATTAGTCAGTGTTCTAAATGGATAATTTATCTTCCAAGAAAAAGAAAATATGTTTTTAGATAATTTTCTACTTCAGGATCTTATTTCAAAATAATAGAATGATCCTAATACTTCTTCGGTAGTGGTTTATAAGGTCACTTAATTTACAAATATTGTGGGGGAAATTCAGATTATAAACCTCCCCTTTGAAACTTAAGAAGTGAATTTGTCTATAACATTGCCTTGATGATAGCAATTTAAACTATTTTTTGTTTATAAACAAAATCAGTTACATTAATTGGACAATGGGGAAACTCTACTTAAAACTCTATAATGACATATATGGGAATAGAATCTACACCTGTGGCAGGTTCATGTTGATGTATGGCAAAACCAATACAATATTGTAAAGTGGAAAAAATAATAATAAAATTAAAAATAATAATAAAAGTAAAAATATAAAAAATAAAAATTAAGAAGTGTGAATATATGTATATGTATAACTGATTCACTTGCTGTACAGCAGAAACTAACACAACATTGTAAATGAACTATGCTCCAGTATTCACCAAAATATAAAATCTACAGATTTATTTTAATAAAATCAATTGGAGTTTCATGCATGTTTTCTAAAATCAGCTTCCTAGTAATTTTGGGTTTTTGGTATGGTAACATATTTAGTGCAAGATAATATTTTTAGGCACTCCATTTGTTCTAGATGTTCACAATATTTTACTGTGCTATAATTCATTTGTAGGTTTTTATTATCTATTTTATATATAGTCAGTTCAATCAGTTCAATTCAGTCGCTCAGTTGTGTCTCTTTGCAGCCCCATGGACTGCAGCATGCCAATAGTGTGTACATATCAATCCCAATTTATTCTTTTCATTCCCTCTTTGCCCCTTAGTAATGATGTTTGTTTACTACATCTGTGATTCAATTTTCAATTTTGTAAATAAGTTCATTTGTACCATTTTTTTTTTTAGATTCCACATATCATATAAGTGATATGATATTTGTCTTTCTCTGTCTTACTTCACACAGTATGACAATCTGTAGGTCCATCCATGTCACTGCAAACAGCATTATTTTGTTAATTTTTTATGGCTGAACAATATTCCATTATGTGTATATATATACACACACACACACATGCACACACACACACACAACATCTCCTTCATCCACTAAGGAAACTATAAACAAAACAAAAAGCTCACAGAATAGGAGAAAATATTTGCAAATGGAGGGACTGACAAGGGATTAAATTCCAAAATGTAAAACTAATTCATGCAGCTCAATAGCCTCCAATTAAAATAAATAAATTTATATTTAAAAAAGCCAATCAATCCTACCAAAAATGTGAAGATCTAAATAGACAGTTCAATAAAGAAGATACAGAGATGGCCAAGATGCACAAGAAAAGACACTCAACAACACTAATTATCAGAGAAATTCAACTCAAAACTACAATGAGGTATCAACTCACTCTGGTGAGAATGGCTATCATTAAAAAAAAACTATAAACAATAATTCTGGAGAGAGTGTGAAGAAATAGGGACCCTCCTACATTCTTGGAATGTAAATTAGTATAGCCATTATGGAGAACAGTATGGAGGTTCCTTGAAAAACTAAAAATAGAGCTACCAAATGATCCCTCAGTCCTATTCCCAGGCATATATCTGTAGAAAACTTTATTTCAAAAAGATACATGCACTCTGAAGTTCACTGGAACACTATTTACAATAGCCAGCACATGGAAGCAACTTAAATGTCCATCAATGGAGAATTAGTCTTCAATGGATTTAGTCTTCAATTTAAAGTGATAGTATAACTCAAAATATTCTCAGCCTTCTGTCACTGAACCAAATTTGGGTCCACTTGCCTGTGTTGCAGCCAAGTTGATATACCTGCACTTGGTTGTGAAGGAGGAAGGTACAGTGTTATTGCAGAGCCAAGAAAGGAGAAAGGGCAGCTCATCCTCATAATATCTAAACTTGTCCAAGGTTTTTAGGAAAGGATTTTCAAAGAGAAAGTGAGGGAGAGGGTGGAGGGCATATGATCAACTCATGCACAATTTTCTGATTAGTGGTAGTGAGGTAAGCAGGTGAGGTCACTGGAGTCAACACTATCAATAATCAGTCTGAAGGCTATGTGCTCATGGTCATTATGCAGTTAGCATCTTCCATCTGGTGTGTGTTTTAGTATCTACAAAACACCATCAGGATATGGCTCAGGATATTATTGATAGCATTTGAGGAGGAAATAAATGTCCTTGACTTTATTTTATTGCTAAATTATTTTTATTTTGTCGTGTTTGACTGTTTTCCTTTGTTTCTGCATTTTCTCATTTCTCTGATTATTTTCTCTTTGGTAATCAGGGAAATTCTAAGATACTAAAGCTTTTCTACCAACAAGAGGCATGACAAATAGAAAGGGAGAAATTTCCATCCTTGGAAATGCCCCACGAGATTCTGCTCAGTTCTTCGACTCTATATTTTAGTGGCCACTGTACTTTAATTCCCCAAAAAGGAATTGGTTGGCCCAAAGTTAAAAGAACTTGTGAAAATGACATTAACAACTTTATATAAAATTTTGTATAATATTTATGTAGCAGATACTTTTTTAACCTACAACTATTGGTGTATAAGACACTTCTTAAAATCTTAGTTTACTGTCATAATTTGTAAAGAAAAATAGCAAATGACTATTTAAATAACAGTTTTTTTTTCTTTTTCTTTCTCTCTCTTCTTTTCTTTTAATACACAGGTCTAATGAAGTGCAAAGGGTATTGCATTTTGTCAAGCTTATCTAAAGCACACAATCTTCATCTCTCCTTCATGCCACAGCGAATTAAGTAGATAAACATGTCATAGGAAATTAAGATGGATGATAAGCTTGTTGGCACCATCTTGAAGACACAAGACATCATCACCCTCTCCACAGGTATTTGGCTAAAATACTCTGCCCTCACGTTGTCAAGCAGCACCTTGAAGAAATATACACACTGTTGAAAGCAAGAGGAAGTCAAAGAAAATATGACTCATAGTTTACTTATTGCATACATAATATGGTCTTGACATGAACTTGAAAAGATTGAATAAAATATGCACAATACTTAACACTTATTTACAGACATTAATTCAAGCAACTTCCTAATGAATTAGAAAATATTTTTCCTTTATTTTGTAGATAAGGTCACAGAAGAAAAGGAGAGATAAGTTAGTTGCCCTCACTTTCATAAGATCTAAGTCTAAGTGTATTTTACTGTCTCTATTTTTCTATATGAAATAATATTTAAAATATTAATATAAAATCAAGGCTGAATTTTTTTTATTTTTTGCATGAAATCCAAATCATTTAGAAAGTAGGCACAGTATAGTTTAGACAACTGTTCTTTTTTTTTTTTTTATGGCAAAGACAGCTATACTTAGAGAAAACTGAATGTTAGAATAATTCTTATATTATTTCAAAGACAAATTTGAGAATAACCTCTTCATTAAAAGATATAAAAAGAAACAACCAAAATAAAACAAACAAAAAGATCTGCTAATATTTGCTGGAGATATCCTTCACCTTTTTTCTTTTCCTGAGAATATTTACATAATTGAAAAGGTTGACTGTAAATGAGACACATAATGCTAATGAAATGACAACTTGGAGAAACATAAGCAAAGTTACTTGAACAGGAATTCAAACAGGACTTCCATGGTTGTCCATTGGTTAAGAATCCACCTGCCAAAGCAAAGGACACAGGTTCAATCTCTAGTCCAGGAAGATTCAACATGCCTCAGGCAACTAAGTCCCTTCACCACACACTCCACAAATACTGAGCCTAGATGTTCTAGAGATCATATTTCTCAACAAGAGAAGTCACTAAAATGACAAGCCCACTCACCTCAACCAGAGAGTAGCCCTTGTTCACCACAAACAGAGAGAAGTCTGAGTGCAGCAATAAGGAGACAGCCAGCCAAAAATGAATGATGACAAATAAATAAATGACTTTTTAAAAGAAATATTCAAACAAATTTTATTTTAGCAAGTTAGAGACACTAATAGAGAACTTGTCTTTCCTTCCTTCTTTCTTTGCTTCCTTCATTCCACCCTTCTGTCACCATTTGAGTTTCAGATTCAGCATCAGTCCTTCCAGTGAATATTCAGTACTGATTTCATTTAGGATGGGCTGGTTGGATCTCCTTGCAGCCAAAGGGACTCTCAACAGTCTTCTCCAACACCACAGTTCAAAACCATCAATTCTTCAGCACTCAGTTTTCTTTATAGTCCAACTCTCACATCCTCACATGACTATTGGAAAAACGATAGTTTGACTAGACGACCTTTGTTGGCAAAGTAATGTCTGTTTTTAAATATGCTGTCGAGATTGGTCATAATTTTTCTTCCAAGAAGCAAGCATCTTTTAATATCATGGCTGCACTCACCATCCGCAGTGATTTTGGAGTGCAAAAAAAAAAAAAATAAAGCCTGTTACTGTTTCCACTGTTTCCCCATCTATTTGCCATGAAGTGATGGGACCAGATACCATGATTGTAGTTTTCTGAATGCTGAGTTTTAAGCCAATTTTTTCACTCTCTTCCTTCAATTCATCAAGAGGCTCTTTAGTACCTATTTAGTTCCTCAGAAAGTGATCACATTTTCTGCCATAAGGGTGGTGTCATCTGCATATCTGAGGCTATTGCTATTTCTCTCAGCAAGCTTGATTCCAGCTTGTGCATCATCCAGTTCACCACTTCTCATTATGTACTCTGCATAATTTAAATATGCAGGGTGACAATATACAGCCTTGACACACTCTGTCCCCAATTTGGAACCAGTCTGTTGTTCCATCTCCAGTTCTAACTGTTGTTTCCTGACCTGCATACAGATTTCTCAGGAGAGGCAAGTCAGGTATTCTGGTATTCCCATCTCTTGAAGACACTTCGCAGTTTGTTGTGGTCCATACAAAGGCTTTGGCATAATCAATAAAGCAGAAGTAGATGCTTTTCTGGAACTCTCTCCATTTTTTGATGCTCCAGCAGATGATGGCAATTTGATCTCTGGCTCTTGTGACTTTTATAAATTTAACTTGAACATCGGGAAATTCACAGTTCACATACTATTGAAGCCTGGCTTGGAGAATTTTTAGCATTATTTTACTAGCATGTGAGATAAGTGCAATTATTTAGTAGTTTGAACATTCTTTGGCATTGCATTTTCATGACCTTTTCTAGTCCTGTGGCCACTGCTCAGTTTTCCAAATTTGCTGGTATATTGAGTGCAACACTTTCACACCATCATCTTTCAGGATTTGAAATAGCTCAACTGGAATGCCATCACCTCCACTAGCTTTATTCATAGTGATGCTTCCTAAGGCCCATTTTAATTCACATTCCAGGGGTCTGGCTCTATGTGAGTGATCAGTTCAGTTCAGTTCAGTCGCTCAGCCGTGTCCAACTCTTTGTGACCCCATGAATTGCAGCACACCAGGCCTCCCTGTCCATCGTCAACTCCCGGAGTCCACTCAAACTCACATCCATCGAGTTAGTGATGCCATCCAGCCATCTCATCCTCTGTCACCCCTTCTCCTCCTGCCCCTAATCCCTCCCAGCATCAGAGTCTTTTCCATGAGTCAACTCTTCCCATCAGGTGGCCAAAGTATTGGAGTTTCAGCGTTAGCATCATTACTTCCAAAGAGATCCCAGGGTTGATCTCCTTCAGAATGGACTGGTTGGATCTCCTTGCATTCCAAGGCACTCTCAAGAGTCTTCTCCAACACCACAGTTCAAAAGCATCAATTCTTTGACATTCAGCTTTCTTCATAGTCTAACTCTCACATCCATATATGACTACTGGAAAAACCATAACCTTTGCACACCATTGTAATTATCTGGGTCCTGAAGATCTTTTTTTGTATACTTCTTCTGTGTATTCTTGCCACCCTGTCTTAATATCTTCTGCTTTTGTTCGGTCCCTAACATTTCTGTCCTTTATCGAGCCCATCTTTGCGGGAAATGTTCCCTTGGTATCTCTAATTTTCTTGAAGAGATCTCTAGTCTTTCTCATTCTGTTGTTTTCCTCTATTTCTTTGCCTTGATCACTGAAGAAGGCTTTCTTATCTCTCCTTGTTATTCTTTGGAACTATGAATTCAAATGGGTGTATGTTTCCTTTGCTCTTTTGCCTTTAGCTTCTCTTCTTTTCACAGCTATTTGTAAGGCTTTCTCAGACAACAGTTTTGCCTTTTTCCATTTCTTTTTCTTGGGGATGGTCTTGATCACTGCCTCCTGAGCAATTTCAGGAACTTCCATCCATAGTTCTTCAGGAACTCTGTCTATCAGATCTAATCCCTTGAATCTATACATCATTTCCACTGTATAATCATAAGGGATTTGATTTAGGTCATACAAGAATGGTCTAGTAGTTTTCCCTACTTTCTTCCATTTAAGTCCAAATTTTGCAAAAAGAAGTTCATGATCTGAGCCACAGTCATCTTCCAGTCTTGTTTCTGCTGACTGTATAGAGCTTCTCTGTCTTTGGCTGCAAATAATATAATCAGTCTGATTTTGGTATTGACCATCTGGTGATATCCATGTATAGTCTTCTCTC
Source organism: Aepyceros melampus (assembly GCA_006408695.1). NCBI lineage: Eukaryota > Metazoa > Chordata > Mammalia > Artiodactyla > Bovidae > Aepyceros > Aepyceros melampus. Next base: position 103,767 of record SJXQ01009153.1, read on the forward strand.
CTGTTGTTGGAAGAGGCTGTTTGCTATGACCAATGCATTCTCTGCAATACTCTGTTAGCCTCTGACTTGCTTTGTTTTGTACTCCAAGGCCAAATTGCCTGTTATCCCAGGTGTTTCTTGATTTCCTACTTTTGCATTCTAGTCCCCTATAAAGAAAAGGACATCTTTTTTGGGTGTGAGTTCTAGAAGGTCTTGTAGGTCTTCATAGAACCATTTAACTTCAACTTCCCTCATTATCATTCTGAAATAGATTTAGATAATTGTGATATTGAATGGTTTGTCTTGGAAATGAAGAGAGATCATTCTCTCGTATTTGAAATTGCACCCAAATACTGCATTTTAGACTCCTTTGTTGACTATACTCCATTTCTTCTAAGGGATTTCTGCCCACAGTAGTAGATATAATGGTCATCTGAGTTAAATTCACCCATTCCAGTCCATTTTAGTTCACTGATTCCTAAAATGTCAATGTTCAGTCTTGCCATCTTCTGTTTGACCATTTCTATTTTGCCTTGATTGGACCTAGCATTGATGGACCTAGCATTCCATTTTCCTATGCAGTATTCTTCTTTACTGCATCAGACTTTATTCCCATAACCAGTTACATCCATAACTTGGTGGTGTTTCTACTTTGGTCCATCCCTTCATTCTTTCTGGAGTTATTTCTCCACTAGTATCCATCACCATATTGGGCACTTAGCAACCTGGGGAGTTCATCTTTCAGTGTCCTATCTTTTTGCTTTTTCATACTGTTCATGGGGCCCTCAAGGCAAGAATATTGAAGTGATATGCCATTCCTTTCTCCAGTGTACCAGTTTGTCAGAACCCACCACCATGTCCTGTATGTTTCAGGTGGCCTACATGGCATGGCTCATAGTTTCATTGAGTTAGGCAGACTACATCATGAGAAACACTGGACTGGAAGAAACACAAGCTGGAATCAAGATTGCCAGGAGAAATATCAATCACCTCAGATATGCAGATGACACCACCCTTATGGCAGAAAGTGAAGAGGAAATAAAAAGCCTCTTGATTGAAGTGAAAGAGGAGAGTGAAAAAGTTGGTTGAAGCTCAACATTCAGAAAACAAAGATCATGGCATCTGGTCCCATCACTTCATGGGAAATAGATGGGGAAACAGTAGAAACAGTGTCAGACTTTATTTTGGGGGGCTCCAACATCACTGCAGATGGTGACTGCAGCCATGAAATTAAAAGACACTTACTCCTTGGAAGAAAAGTTATGACCAACCTAGATAGTATATTCAAAAGCAGAGACATTACTTTGCCGACTAAAGTCTGTCTAGTCAAGGCTATGGTTTTTCCTGTGGTCATGTATGGATGTGAGAGTTGGACTGTGAAGAAGGCCGAGCGCCAAAGAATTGATGCTTTTGAACTTTGGTATTGGAGAAGACTCTTGAGAGTCCCTTGGACTGCAAGGAGATCCAACCAGTCCATTCTGAAGGAGATCAACTCTGGAATTTCTTTGGAAGGAATGATGCTAAAATTGAAGCTCCAGTACTTTGGCCACCTCATGCGAAGAGTTGACTCATTGGAAAAGACTTTGATGCTGGGAGGGATTGAGGGCAGGAGGAGAAGGGGACGACCAAGGATGAGATGGCTGGATGGCATCACTGACTCGATGGATGTGAGTCTGAGTGAACTCCGGGAGTTGGTGATGGACAGGGAGGCCTGGCGTGCTGCAATTTATGGGGTCGCAAAGGGTCGGACATGACTGAGCGACTGAACTGACTGACTGACTGAAGCAAGGCTGTAGTCCATGTGATCAGATTGGTTAGTTTTCTGTGATTGTGGTTTTCATTCTGTTTGCCCTCTGATGGAGAAGGTTAAGAGGCTAATGGAAGCTTCCTGATGGGAGAGACTGACTGAGGGGAAAATTGGGTATTGTTCTGATGGGCAGGGCTATGTTCAGTAAATATTTAATACAATTTTCTGTTGATGGGCAGGGCTGTGTTCCCTCCCTTTGTCTGATCTGAGTCCAAACTATTGTGGAGGTAATAAAGATAATGGTGACCTCCTCAAAAAGCCCCATACAAGCACTGCTGTGCACTGCAGTGACCCCAACCCCAGCAGGCCACTGTCAACCCATGACTTCACTGAAGACTCCTGGACTCTCACTGGCAAGTCTGGGTGTCACTTATGGGATCACTGCTCCTTTCGTCTGGGTCCTGGTGCACAGATTTTTTTTTTTTAACCCAGATGAAACTTTTTAGTCAACTCAATATATACCTATATTTATATTCTCATATATAACATATAATAGCCACTCCAGTACTCTTGCCTAGAAAATTCCATGGTTGGAGAAGCCTGATGGGCTACAGTCCACAGGCTCACAAAGAGTCAGACATGACTGAGTGAATTCACTTCACTTCACCCATGTACACACAAACATGAAGCAAACTACTGTGAACTGCTTGCTTTTTCACTTTCTCTTCTGTGAACTCCTGTGAACTCATGTTCTTTTCAACCTAAGAAATGCATATCAACTATCTTACATTACTGTCATTGAGATATAAATTTAACTTGTCAAATGGTTGTGGTTTGAGCCTCCAAATCAAATGCTGGATTTCAAAGAGTTGACTGTGCCAAGAACACTATATTTATAACTTAGGGGAATACTTTCCACATGGAAGAAATTAAATGTTATTGATAAAGTTATTTTTTATTTTTTTTGAAGGATGAAACTACTCAAACAGATTATGTTCACCCTATCCCCTACCCTCTATAATGATATCATGAAGACAGGAAATATAAAATGAATAACCACTAACAAAATATCTTTTAATAGGGTAAGTTGCTGAGGAAGTGGAGTAATCTGATCTTGCTTTGCATAGAATGTATCACAGAACCAGAGATGTACTTGAAACCTTTGATGTGAAATTTACCTTTGAATTTCTATTATGCTAACTTTAAAAGAGTAGTTGGCTTTCTTTGTATTTCACATGAAAATTCTTCACCGTGGCAACTTTGAAAATACAAACACAATTTTATGAAGACAAATGCAGTCAAGTGCCATTGAAACAAACAAAAGTGTTGGCCCAAACCTGTTGCTTAGCAATCACATGTATATTGTCTAGAGCAACTTGTGCATTAGACTATAATATTCATAATGCCTTTCAAGATTTTAAACATTACAAGCAAATGTTTATGGACATCAGCTGCAGAGCTTTGCAGTTAATACTGATATAATTTTTCCCCATAACCTTATATAGGACTGGGAAGTGAGAACCTCTGAATATATAAAATATTAGCATCTGAAGAAACATATTATCAGGCTGTTTATTAAAAATGTGTTTCTGTCTAGTTTAGTATCAGTTCAGTTCAGTAAAATCACTGAGTCATGTCCTACTCTTAGAGACTCCATTGACTGAAGCACGCCAGGCCTCCCTGTCCATCAACAACTCCCGGAGTTAATTCAAACTCATGTCCATTCAGTTGGTGATGCCATCCAACTATCTCATCCTCTGCCATCCCCTTCTTCTCCCGCCTTCAATCTTTCCCACCACCAAAGTCTTTTCAAATGATTCTGTTCTTCACATCAGGTAGACAAACCTGCAGCCATGTAATTAAAAGACGCTTACTTCTTGGAAGAAAAGTTATGACCAACCTAGATAGCATATTCAAAAGCAGAGATATTACTTTGCCGACTAAGGTCCATCTAGTCAAGTGAGAGTTGGACTGTAAAGAAGGCTGAGTGCTGAAGAATTGATGCTTTTGAACTGTGGTGTTGGAGAAGACTCTTGAGAGTCCCTTGGACTGCAAGGAGATCCAACCAGTCCATTCTGAAGGAGATCAGCCCTGGGTGTTCTTTGGAAGGAATGATGCTAAAGCTGAAGCTCCAGTACTTTGGCCACCTCATGTGAAGAGTTGACTCATTGGAAAAGACTCTGATGCTGGGAGGGATTGGGGGCAGGAGAAGGGAACGACAGAGGATGAGATGGCTGGACGGCATCATGGACTTGATGGATGTGAGTCTGAGTGAACTCCGGGAGATGGTGATGGACAGGGAGGCCTGGCGTGCTGCGATTCATGGGGTCGCAAAGAGTCGGACACGACTGAGCGACTGAACTGAACTGAACTGAGGCAAAGTATTGGAGTTTCTGCTTCAGCACAGTCCTTCCAATGAATATTCAGGACTAATTTCATTTAGGATGGACTATTTGGATCTCCTTGCAGTTCAAGGGAATCTCAAGAGTCTTCTCCAACATCACAGTTCAAAAGCAGCAATTCTTCTGTGCTCAGCTTTTTTATAGTCCAACTTTCACATCCGTACATGACTACTGGAAAAACCATAGTTTTTACAAGACAGACCTTTGTTGGCAAAGTCATGTCTCTGTTTATAAATATGCTCTTGAGATTGGTCATAACTTTTCTTCCAAGGAGCAGGCGTCTTTTAATTTTATGGCTGCAGTCACCATTTGCAGTGATTTTAGGGTGCAAAAATATAAACTTTGTCACTGTTTGCACTGTTTCCCCATCTATTTGCCATGAAGTGATGGAGCCGGATGCCATGATTTTAGTTTTCTGAATGTTGAGCCTCAAGCCAGCTTTTTCCCTCTCCTCTTTCACTTTCATCAAGAGGCTCTTTATTTCCTCTTCACTTTCTGCCATAAGGATGGTGTCATCTGCATGTCTGAGGTTATTGATATTTCTCCCAGCAATCTTGAATCCAGCTTGTGCTTCATCCAGCCCAGCATTTCTTATGATGTACTTGGCATTTAAGTTAAATAAGCAGGGTGACAAGATACAACCTTGACGTACTCCTTTCCCTATTTGGAACCAGTCGGTTGTTCCATGTCCAGTTCTAACTGTTGCTTCCTGACCTGTATATAGACTTCTCAAGAGACAGCTAAGGTAGACTGGTATTTCCATATCTTGAAGAATATTCCACAGTTGGTTGTGCTCCACACAGTCAAAGGTTTTGTCATAGTCAATAAAACATAAGGAGATCTTTTTGGAACTCTCTTGCTTTTTTGATGATCCAACAAATGTTTGCAATTTGATCTCTGGTTCCTCTGCCTTTTCTAAATCCAGCTTGAACATCTGGAAGTTTGCAACTGATGTACTATTAAAGCTTGGCTTGGAGAATTTTCAGCATCACTTTATTAACGTGTGAGATGATTGCAATAGTGTGCAGTTTGAACATTCTTTGACATTGCCTTTCTTAGGGATTGGAGTGAAAAATGACCTTTTCCAGTCCTGTGGCCACTGTTGAGTTTTCCATATTTATTGGCATATTGTGTGCAGCACTTTCACAGCATCATCTTTTAGGATTTGAAATAGTGCAACTGGAATTCCATCACCTCCACTAGTTTTATCCATAGTGATGTTTACTAAGGCCCACTTGACTTTGCCTTACAGAATGTCTGGTTGTAGGTGAGTGACCACACCATCGTGATTATATGGTTCTTGAAGATTTTTTTGTATAGTTCTTCTGTGTATTCTTGCCACTTAGTATCTTCTGCTTCTGTTAGGTCCATACCATTTCTGTCCTTTATCGAGCCCATCTTTGCATGAAATGTTCCCTTGGTATCTTTAATTTTCTTGAAGAGATCTCTAGACTTTTCCATTCTGTTGTTTTCTTCTATTTATTTGTACTGACCACTGAGGAAGGCTTTCTTATCTCTCCTTGTTATTCTTTGGAACTTTGCATTCAAATGGATGTATCTTTACTTTTCTCCTTTGCCTTTTGCTTCTCTTCTATTCACAGCTATTTGTAAGACCTCAGACAACCATTTTCCCTTTTCCTTTCTTTTCTTGGGAATGGTCTTGATCCCTGCCTCCTGGACAATGTCACAAACTTCTGTCCATTGTTCTTTAGGCACTCTGTCTATCAGATCTAATCCCTTGAATCTATTTGTTACTTCCACTGTATAATCATAAGAGTTTTGATTTAGGTCATACCTGAATGGTCTAGTGGTTTTCCCTACTTTCTTAAATTTAAGTCTGAGTTTGGCACTAAGGAGTTCATTGCCTCTGCCACAGTCATCTCTCAGTCTTGTTTTCGCTGACTGTATAGAGCTTCTCCATCTTTGGCTGCAAAAATAATAATCAGTGTGATTTTGGTATTGACCATCTGATGATGTCCATGTATAGAGTCTTCTGTTGTGTTGTTGGAAGAGGATGTTTGCTATTACCAGTGCATTCTCTTGGCAAACTATATTAGCCTTTGCCCTGCTTCATTCTATACTCCAAGGCCAAATTTCTCTGTTACTCCAGGTATTTCTTGACTTCTTACTTTTGCATGCCAGTCCCCTATAATTAAAAGGGCATTCTTTTTTTAAATGTTATATATACCCTACCATTTTTCTATATACTTTCATATAGGTCTATAACATCTATAAATATTTCACTTTTCAGAACCAATTAATTTCATAGATCAGTGGTTAAAGTGTGCTGTGTCATGTGCTTAGTCAGTCAGTCATGTCCTTCTCTTTGCAACCCCAGGGACTGTAGCATGCCAGACTCTGCTGTCTGTGGAGATTCTCCAGGCAAGAATACTGGTATGGCTTGCCATGCCCTCCTCCAGGTGATCTTCCCAACCCAGGGATTAAAGCTATGTCTCCCACATTGCAGGTGGATTTTTTACCATCTGAGCCACATCAGAATATACTGTGATTGGCTATATAGGTAATTTGCAGTCAGAAGACATGTTTCAAGTCACAGTTATGTCTTTTATTAATCCATACCATATTTTAGTGACCATAGTGATTTTAAATGTAAAACAAAACAGAACCAAAAATATAGCAATACCAATAATAGTAGCAGCAGTATTAACAGTAAGTCACTATGTAATATTTATATACCACTTATACTTAGGATGTCAACTTGAAGATTGATATAAACATATAGATATTATAGAAAATGTTATATAATAGAAAATACTTTTAAATACCAATATCTATAAATTATATATAAAATAATAAACATACTTAGTGGATACATCTTCATTAAGATACTGCTCCAAAATCTTCAAATACATCATTAATTTAACAATCCTTATTATACTCTCCATTTTACAACTGAGAAATAGCTTCAATCACATGTCCAAAGAGAGAAGTCTTATATAACTCATGCTCTTAAGTCTGATTCTAGAGCCTTTACTTTGTTTTATGACACTTAAAAGTGCAGTTTGTCAATGATATAACAGTTATTCAGAAACATTAAAGATCATCAAATACTGATACCAGGATTCAATGTAACTAGTAATATAGAATTTGCTATCTTCACAAAAGTTAGTATGTATATCTAAAAAAAAATCATTGAAAAAATTAATGTGAAATATACTTTATCTCATAGATGTTGCCCAACTTAATGTTGCATAGGGAATGTCAGCATTGTTAACCATCTTTAACAACAAGGTAAGTATTTTATGTCACATTTCAACATTTTTTTTCTTAGAATAGTTAGATGCAGTAAGAATGAAGAAATTTGTGAAATACAATAAAAAGTTCATCAGGCACCTATTTATCAGATCTAGACACCTAAATCTATTTCTCACTTCCACTGTATAATCATAAGGGATTTGATTTAGGTCATACCTGAATGGTCTAGTGGTTTTCCCTACTTTCTTCAATTTAAGTCTGAATTTGGCAATAAGGAGTTCATGATCTGAGCCACAGTCAGCTCCTGTCTTGTTTTTGTAGACTGTATAGAGCTTCTCCATCTTTGGCTGCAAAAAATATAATCAATCTGATTTCGGTGTTGACCATGTGTAGAGTCTTCTCTTGTGTTATTGGAAGAGGATGTTTGCTATGACCAGTGCATTTTCTTGGCAAAATTCTATTAGTCTTTGCCCTGTTTCATTCTGCATTCCAAGGCCAAATTTGCCTGTTACCCCAGGTGTTTCTTGACTTCCTACTTTTGCATTCCAGTCCCCTGTAATGAAAAGGACATCTTTTGGGGGCGTTAGTTCTAAAAGATCTTGTAGGTCTTCCTAAAACCGTTCAACTTCAGCTTCTTCAGCATTACTGGTTGGGGCATAGACTTGGATAACTGTGATATTGAATGCTTTGCCTTGGAAATGAACAGAGATCATTCTGTCGTTTTTGAGATTGCATCCAAGTCCTGCATTTCAGACTCTTTTGTTGACCATGATGGCTACTCCATTTCTTCTGAGGGATTCCTGCCTGCAGTAGTAGATATTATGGTCATCAGAGTTAAATTCACCCATTCCAGTCCATTTTAGTTAGCTGATTCTAGAATGTCAATTTTCACCCTTGCCATCTCTTGTTTGACCACTTCCAATTTGCCTTGATTCATGGACCTGACATTCCAGGTTCCTATGCAATATTGCTCGTTACAGCATCGGATCTTTCGTCTATCACCAATCACATACACAACTGGGTATCATTTTTGCTTTTGCTCCATCCCTTCATTGTTTCTGAAGTTATTTCTCCACTGATCTCCAGTAGCATATTGGGCAGCTATTGACCTGGGAAGTTCCTCTTTGGGTATCCTATCATTTTGCCATTTCATACTGTACATGGGATTCTCAAGGCAAAAATACTGAAGTGGCTTGCCATTCCCTTCTTCAGTGAACCACATTCTGTCAGGAGACAGGGATTAAGACCATCCCCATGGAAAAGAAATGCCAAAAACAGAACGGTTGTCTGGGGACGCCTTCCAAATAGCTGTGAAAAGAAGAGAGGTGAAAAGCAAAGGAGAAAAGGAAAGATATAAGCATCTGAATGCAGAGTTCCAAAGAATAGCAAGAAGAGATAAGAAAGCCTTCTTCAGCAATCAATTCAAAGAAATAGAGAAACACAACAGAAAGGGAAAGACTAGAGATCTCTTCAAGAAAATTAGAGATATCAAGGGAACATTTCATGCAAGGATGGGCTTAATAAAGGATAGAAATGGTATGGACCTAACAGAAGCAGAAGATATTAAGGAGAGGTGGCAAGAATACATGGAAGAACTGTACAAAAAAGATGTTCACAATCCAGATAATCATGATGATGTGAGCACTAATCTAGAGCCAGACATCTTGGAATGTGAAGTCAAGTGGGCCTTAGAAAGCATCACTACGAACAAAGCTAGTGGCAGTGATGGAATTCCAGTTGAGCTATTCCAGATCCTGAAAGATGATGCTGTGAAAGTGCTGCACTCAATATGCCAGCAAATTTGGAAAACTCAGCAGGATTGGAAAAGGCCAGTTTTCATTCCAATTCCAAAGAAAGGCAATGCCAAAGAATGCTCAAACCACCACACAATTGCACTCATCTCACATGCTAGTAAAGTAATGCTCAAAATTCTCCAAGCCAGGCTTCAGCAATACGTGAACCGTGAACTCCCTGATATTCAAGCTGGTTTCAGAAAAGGCAGAGGAACCAGAGATCAAATTGCCAACATCTGCCGGATCATGGAAAAAGAAAGAGAGTTTCAGAAAAACATATGTTTCTGCTTTATTGACTATGCCAAAGCCTTTGACTGTGTGGATCACAAGAAACTGTGGAAAATTCTGAAAGAGATGGGAATACCAGACCACCTAATCTGCCTCTTGAGAAATCTGTATGCAGGTCAGGAAGCAACAGTTAGAACTGGACATGGAACAACAGAATGGTTCCAAATAGGAAAAGGAGTACGTCAAGGCTGTATATTGTCACCCTGCTTATTTAACTTATATGCAGAGTACATCATGAGAAACACTGGACTGGAAGAAACACAAGCTGGAATCAAGATTGCCGGGAGAAATATCAATAAGCTCAGATATGCAGATGACACCACCCTTGTAGGCAGAAAGTGAAGAGGAACTAAAGAGCCTCTTGATGAAAGTGAAAGAGAGAGTGAAAAAGTTGGCTTAAAGCTCAACTTTCAGAAAATGAAGATCATGGCATCTGGCCCCATTACTTCGTGGGAAATAGATGGGGAAACAGTAGAAACATAGGAAAAGGAGTACGTCAAGGCTGTATATTGTCACCCTGCTTATTTAACTTATATGCAGAGTACATCATGAGAAACACTGGACTGGAAGAAACACAAGCTGGAATCAAGATTGCCGGGAGAAATATCAATCATCTCAGATATGCAGATGACACCACCCTTGTAGGCAGAAAGTGAAGAGGAACTAAAGAGCCTCTTGATGAAAGTGAAAGAGAGAGTGAAAAAGTTGGCTTAAAGCTCAACTTTCAGAAAATGAAGATCATGGCATCTGGCCCCATTACTTCGTGGGAAATAGATGGGGAAACAGTAGAAACAGTGTCAGACTTCATTCTTTTGGGCTCCCAAATCACTGCAGATGGTGACTGGAGCCATGAAATTAAAAGATGCTTACTCCTTGGAAGAAAAGTTATAACCTACCTAGATAGTATATTCAAAAGCAGAGACATTACTTTGCCAACTAACGTCTGTCTAGTCAAGGCTATGGTTTTTCCTGTGGTCATGTATGGATGTGAGAGTTGGACTGTGAAGAAGGCTGAGCGCCAAAGAATTGATGCTTTTGAACTGTGGTGTTGGAGAAGACTCTTGAGAGTCCCTTGGACTGCAAGGAGATCCAGCCAGTCCTTTCTGAAGGAGATAAACTCTGAGATTTCTTTGGAAGGACTGATGCTGAAGCTGAAGCTCAAGTACTTTGGCCACCTCATGTGAAGAGTTGACTCATTGGAAAGGACTCTGATTCTGGGAGGGACTGGGGGCAGGAGGAGAAGGGGACGACTGAGGATGAGATGGCTGGATGGAATCACGGACTCGATGGATGTGAGTCTGGGTGAACTCCAGGAGATGGTGATGGACAGGGAGGCCTGGTGTGCTGCGATTCATGGGGTCACAAAGAGTTGGACGCAACTGAGCAGCTGAACCTAACTGAACAATAAAAAGTACAAAAAATCAAATGCAAAATATTTTGAGAACTAGATAGATATTTTGATATATTTTTCACACTACTCCTAATAGTTAATATGCCTATTAATTTATTACATTGCTGAAATCATGTTTTGTCCCTTTCTTTAAGTGTCAATCATTTATTTAAAATATATTTAAGTATTGTTAGTAAATATACTTTTAATTACTCAAATATTTTTAATATCAGTTTACCCTAACCACTATTTTAGACTACTTAATCTACCCAATGATTTACTATTATGACTAATAACAAAGAAAATATCACTAAGCATTAAATATATTCCATTTAAGATATACTGTATCCTTAGGGTAGAGTGTTAGAAGCAGGCTTTTTAACAAGTACACTTTGAAAAATAACTTTATTAAGGAATGCTGCTGCTAAGTCACTTCAGTCGTGTCTGATTCTGTGCAACCCTGTAGCCGGTAGCCCACCAGGCTTCCCCATCCCTGGGATTCTCCAAGCAAGAACACTGGAGTGGGTTGTCATTTCCTTCTCCAATGCATGAAAGTGAAAAGTTAAAGTGAAGTCACTCAGTCGTGTCTGAGTCTTAGTGACCCCATGGACTGCAGCCTTCCAGGCTCCTCTGTCCACGGGATTTTCCAGGCAAGAGTCTGGAATGGGTTGCCATTGCCTTCTCCGTTTTGCAAGCTACATTTCATTATAGGTTATTACAATATACTGCATAAATTCCATATGTTAGAGACTATATCTTTGTATGCTAATCTATTTTATACATAATAGTTTGTATCTGTTAATCCCATTACCTATTGTGATCATTGACATTTTAGGAATTAGTGAACTAAAATGGACCAGAATGCGTAAATTTATTTCAGATGATCATTACATCTACAATTGAAGGCAATAATCCCTTAGGGGGAAAAAAAAAAAAGGAATAGCCCTCCTAGGCACTAAAAGAGTCCAAAATACAGTAATTGGGTGCAATTTCAAAAATAACAGAAAGATCTCTGTTCATTTGGAAGGCAAAGCATTCAATGTCACAGTAATCCAAGTCTATGCCCCAATCACTAATGACAAAGAAGCTGAAGTTGAACGCTTCTATGAAGATCTACAAGACCTTTAGAACTAACATGAAAAAATATATATACATGTATGTGTGTGTGTGTGTGTGTGTGTGTGTGTATATATATATATATATCCTTTTTATCATAGAGAACTGGAATGCAAACGTAGGATGGCAAGAGAGACCTGGAGTAACAGGTAAGTTTAGCCTTGGAGTACAAAATGAAACAGGGCAAAGGTGAACAGAGTTTTGCCGAGAAAACATACTAGTGATAGCGAACAGCCTCTTTCAACAACACGAGATATGACTTTAAATATGGATTTCACCAGATCGTCAATACTAAAATCAATTTTATTACGTTCTTTGTAGCCGAAGATGGAGAAGCTCTGCACAGTCAGCAAAAACAATAAGGGAAGCAAACTGTGGCTCAGAGGAACCAGATACCAAATTGCCAACATCTGCTGAATCATAGAAAAATTAAGAAATTTCTAGAAAAACATCTACTTTTGCTTCATTGACTAAGCCAAAACCGTTAACTCTGGATCACAACAAACTGTGGAAAATTCTAAAATAGATGACAATAGCAGATCACCCTACCTGCCTTTTGAGAAACTGTATGCAGGTCAAGAAGCAACAGTTAGAAGAAGAAAAACAGACTGGTTCCAAATTTGGAAAGGAGTATATCAAGGCTGTATGTTGCCATCTTCAGTTCAGTTCAGTTGCTCAGTCCTGTCCGACTCTTTGGGACCCCATGAATTGCAGCACGCCAGGCCTCCCTGTCCATCGCCAACTCCGAGAGTTCACCCAGACCCATGCCCATGGAGTCAGTGATGCCATCCAGCCATCTCATCCTCGGTCGTCCCCTTCTCCTCCTGCCCCCAGTCTGTCCTAGCAGCAGAGTCTTTTCCAATGAGTCAACTCTTCACATGAGGTGGCCAAAGTACTTGAGCTTCAGCTTCAGCATCATTCCTTCCAAAGATATCCCAGGGCCCATCTCCTTCAGAAAGGACTGGCTGGATCTCCTTGCAGTCCAAGGGCCTCTCAAGAGTCTTCTCCAGCATCACAGTTCAAAGGCATCAATTCTTCGGTGCTCAACCTTCTTCACAGTCCAGCTCTCACATCCATACATGACTACTGGAAAATCTATAGCTTTGACTAGACGGACCTTAGTCGGCAAAGTAATGTCTCTGCTTTTGAATATGCTATCTAGATTGGTCATAACTTTTCTTCCAAGGAGTAAGCACCTTTTAATTTTATGGCTGCAATCACCATCTGCAGTGATTTTGGAGCCCAGAAATGTAAAGTCTGACACTTTTTCCACTGTTTCCCCATCTATTTCCCATGAAGCGATGGGCCTGGATGCCATGATCTTTGTTTTCTGAATGCGGAGCTTTAAGCCAACTTTTTCACTCTCCTCTTTCACTCTCATCAAGAGGCTCTTTATTTCCTCTCACTTTCTGCCTTAAGGGTGGTGTCATCTGCATATCTGAGGTGATTGATATTTCTCCCAGCAATCTTGATTCCAGCTTGTGTTTCTTCCAGTCCAGCATTTCTCATGATATACTCTGCATATAAGTTAAATGAGCAGGGTGACAATATACAGCCTTGACGTGCTCTTTTTCCTATTTGGAACCGCCTGTTGTTCCATGTCCAGTTCTAACTGTTAATTCCTGACTTGCATACAGGTTTTTCAAGAGGCAGGTCAGGTGGTCCAGTATTCCCATCTCTTTCAGAATTTTCCACAGTTTATTGTGATCCACACAGTCAAAGGCTTTGGCATAGTCAATGAAGCAGAAACAGATGTTTTTTCAGGAACTCTCTTGCTTTTTCCATGATCCAGCAGATGTTGACAATTTGATCTCTGGTTCCTCTGCCTTTTCTAAAACCAGCTTGAACATCAGGGAGTTCACGGTTCACGTATTGCTGAAGCCTGGCTTGGAGAATTTTGAGCATTACTTTACTAGCATGTGAGATGAGTGCAATTGTGCAATAGTTTGAGCATTCTTTGGCATTGCCTTTCTTTGGGTTTGGAATAAAAACTGACCTTTTCCAGTCCTGTGGCCACTGCTGAGTTTTCCAAACTTGCTGGCATATTGAGTGCAGCACTTTCACAGCATCATCTTTCAGGATTTGGAATAGCTCAACTGGAATTCCATCACCTCCACTAGCTTTGTTCATAGTGATGCTTTCTAAGGCCCACTTAACTTCACATTCCAGGATGTCTGGCTCTAGATACTTATTTAAATTCTATACACAGTAAAACATGTGAAATGCTGGTCCAGATGAAGCACGAGCTGAAATCAAGTTTGCTTATAGAAGTATCAATAACCTGAGATATGCAATTGATACCACCCTTATGGCAGAAAATGATGAGGAACTAAAGAATCTCTTGATGAAGCTGAAAGAGGAGAGTGAAAAAGCTGTTTAAAACTCAATGTTAATAAAACAAAGATCATGACATCTGGTCCCATCACTTCATGGCAAATAGATGGGAAAATGGTGTAAACAGTTACAAACTTTATTTCTTGAGCTCCAAAAACACTGCAGATGGTGACTATAGCCATGAAATTAAAAGGCTTCCAAGGCTTGCTCCTTGGAAGAAAAACTATGACCAACCTAGACAGTGTATTAAAAAGCAGACATCACAGTGTATTAAATACTGACAAAGCTCTGTTTAGTCAAAGCTATGGTTTTTCCAGCAATCATGTATGGATATGAGGGCTGAACCATAAAGACTGAGCCCCTAAAGAATTGATGCTTTTTAACTGTAGTGTTGGAGAAGACCCTTGAGAGTTCCTTGGACTGCAAGGAGATCAAACAAGTCAATCCTAAAGGAAATCAATCTTCAATATTCATTGAAAGGATTGATGCTGAAGCTGAAGCACTAATACTTTGGGCACCTGATGAGAACACCTGACTCATTAGAAAAGATGCTGATGCTGGCAATCATTGAAGGCAGGAGGTGAACTGGATGACAGAGGACAAGATGGTTGGATGGCATCACCAACTAATAGACATGAGTTTTAGCAAGCTCTGGGAAATGGTGAAGGAGTGTGAAGCCTGGCTTTCTGCAGTCCATAATGTCTCAAAGAGTTCTATATGACTGAGCTACTGAACAAAAACAAAGGGATGTTGTTTAACAGACATAGAGATGAAGCAGGATGAAAGATTACTAAATCATTTTTAAACATATTCTGTTTTAGTGTCAGCATGGAATTAGGATAATTTTTCATGATGCTTTGAAAAAATACAAGTACATAGTCCAGAAAAAAATTCAAAAGTCAAAATTTGTGTGAAAGTGAAGTCACGCAGTTGTGTCCAATTCTTTGCTACCCCCTGGACTGTAGGCCACCGGGCTCCTGCGTCCATGGGATTTCCCAGGCAAGAATACTGGAGTGGGTTGCCATTTCCTTCTCCAGGGGGTCTTCCCCACCCAGGGACCAAACCCAGCTCTCCTGCCTTGTAGGCAGACACTTTAATCTCTGAGCCACCAGGGAAGCCCAATTTGTGTAAGGTTGTAGTTATTCCTATATATCAATAGGCATATGAAAGACAGCAATCACAGTGTATATGGAATGAGAAGAAAAGTTATAATGAAGAAATTATTGCACTCAAAGTTGAAAAACTTTCTGTTTCCATTTTACCATGTTTGTTTTATAATGGTAGGCATATTATTCATGTCTGTCAGAGCTTCAGTCTACTTATTTATAAATACCTAAGTGGATTCTTCTTTATAGGGTTATTTTAGGAATCAAATGAGGTTAAAAAAAAAGTGACAACTGCGTTACAAAATATAAAATATTTGTTAAAAGTAGTAAATGATAAGTATAATTCATCAGATAACTAATGGTAATGGCGGCCATGGGCCAAAAAAAAATAATTAATTTTGGTATATTAGTTATTTACTTTATTCTGAGTAAATTCATGAGTGTCTATGGATGCTTTTTTTTTTTTTAACCTAATAGAGGGAAAAAAGTCAACTTAGCCATTAACTGTAAGAATTTAACTACTAATAATCAGTATCAGTTCAGTTTAGTCGCTCAGTCATGTCCAACTCTTTGTTACTCCATGAAGGACAGTATGCTAGGCCTCCCTATCCATCACCAACTCCTGGAGCCCACCGAAACCCATGTCCATCAAATTGATGACACCATCCAACTATCTCATCCTCTGTTGTCCCCTTCACCTCCTGTCCTCCAACTTTCCCAGAATCACGGTCTTTTTAAGCAGGTCAGCTTTTCGCATGAGGTGGACAAAGTACTAGAGTTTCAGCCTCAAAATCGGTCCCTCCAATGTACACCCAGAACTGACCTCTTTAGGATGGACTGGTTGGATTCCCTTGCAGTCCAAGGGACTCTCGAGAGTCTTCGCCAACACCACAGTTCAAAAGCATCATTTCTCTGACGCTCAGCTTTCTTTATACTCCAACTCTCACATCCATACGTGACCACTGGAAAAACCATAGCCTTGACTAGACAGACCTTTGTCAGCAAAGTAATGGTTCTGCTTTTTAATATGCTGTCTAGGTTGGTCATAACTTTCCTTCCAAGGAATAAGTGTCTTTTAATATCATTGTTGCAATCACCATCTGCAGTGATTTTGGAGCCCAGAAAAATAAAGTCAGCCACTGTTTCAACTGTTTCCCCATCTATTTCTCATGAAGTGATGGGAATGGATGCCACGATTTTAGTTTTCTGAATTTGAGCTGAAACCCAACTTTTTCACTCTCATCTATCACTTTCATCAAGAGGCTGTTTGGTTCTTCTTCACTTTCTGACATAGGGTAGTGTCATCTGCATATATGAGATTATTGATATTTCTCTTGGCAAACTTGATTCCAGCTTTTACTTCCTCCATCCCAGCATTTCTCATGATGTATTCTCCATATAAGTTAAATAAATAGGGTTACATGAAGAGTATGAAAAGGCAAAATGATGGGATACTGAAAGAGGAACTCCCCAGGTCAGTAGGTGCCCAATATGCTACTGGAGATCAGTGGAGAAATAACTCCAGAAAGCATGAAATCAGGGAGCCAAAGCAAAAACAATACCCAACTGTGGATGTGACTGGTGATAGAAGAAAGATCCAATGCTGTAAAAAGCAATATTGCATAGCAAGCTGGAATGTCAGATCTATGAATCCAGGCAAATTGGAAGTGGTCAAACAGGAGATGGAAAGAGTGAATGTCGACATTCTAGGAATCAGCGAACTAAAATGGACTGAAATGAGTGAATTTAACTCAGATGACCATAATATCTACTACTGCAGGCAGGAATCCCTCAGAAGAAATGGAGTAGCCATCATGGTCAACAAAAGAGTCTGAAATGCAGGACTTGGATGCAATCTCAAAAATGACAGAATGATCTCTGTTCATTTCCAAGGAAAAGCATTCAATATCACAGTAATCCAAGTCTATGCCCCAACCAGTAATGCTGAAGAAACTGAAGTTGAACGGTTTTAGAGAGGCCTACAAGACCTTTTAGAACTAGCACCCAAAAAAGATCTCCTTTTCATTTATAGGGGACTGGAATGCAAAAGTAGGAAGTCAAGAAACACATGGAGTAACAGGCAAATTTGGCCTTGGAATGCAGAATGAAGCAGGGCAAAGACAAATAGAGTTTTGCTAAAAAATGCACTGGTCATAGCAAACACCCTCTTCCAACAGCACAAGAGAAGACTCTACACATGGACATCACCAGATGGTCAACACCGAAATCAGATGATTATAGTCTCTGCAGCAAAAGATGGAGAAGCTCTATACAGTCAACAAAAACAAGACCAGGCTCAGATCATGAATTCCTTATTGCCAAACTCAGACGTAAATTGAAGAAAGTAGGGAAAACCGCTAGACCATTCAGGTGTGACCTAAATCAAATCCCTTATGATTATATAGAGGAAGTGAGAAATAGATTTAAGGGCCTAGATCTGATAGATAGAGTACCTGATGAACTATGGAATGAGGTTTGTGACATTGTACAGGAGACAGGGATCAAGACCATACCCATGGAAAAGAAATGCAAAAAAGGAAAACAGCTGTCTGGAGAAGCCTTACAAATAGCTGTGAAAAGAAGAGATGTGAAAAGCAAATGAGAAAAAGAGATATACGCATCTGAATGCAGAGTTCCAAAGAATAGCAAGGAGAGATAAGAAAGCCTTCTTCAGCGAAGAATGCAAAGAAATTGAGGAAAACAACAGACTGGGAAAGACTAGAGATCTCTTCAAGAAAATAAGAGATACCAAGGGAACATTTCACGCAAAGATGGGCTCGATAACTGACAGAAATGGTATGGACCTAACAGAAGCAGAATATATTCAGAAGAGGTGGCAAGAATACACAGAAGAACTGTATAAAAAGATCTTCCGAACCAGATAATCATCATGATGTGATCACTCATCTAGAGCCAGACATCCTGGAATGTGAAGTCAAGTGGGCCTTAGAAAGCATCACTATGAACAAAGCTGGTGGAGGTGATGGAATTCCAGTTGAGCTGTTTCAAATCCTGAAAGATGATGCTGTGAAAGTGCTGCACTCAATATGCCAGCAAATTTGGAAAACTCAGCAGTGGCCACAGGACTGGAAAAGGTCAGTTTTCATTCCAATTCCAAAGAAAGGCAATGCCAAAGAATGCTCCAACTACCGCACAATTGCACTCATCTCACATGCTAGTAAAGTAATGCTCAAAATTCTCCAAGCCAGGCTTCAGCAATACGTGAACCGTGAACTTCCTGATGTTCAAGCTGGTTTAGAAAAGGCAGAGGAACCAGAGATCAAATTGCCAACATCCGCTGGATCATGGAAAAAGCAAGAGAGTTCCAGAAAAACATCTATTTCTGCTTTATTGACTATGCCAAAGCCTTTGACTGTGTGGATCACAGTAAACTGTGGAAAATTCTGAAAGAGATGGGAATACTGGACCACCTGATTTGCCCCTTGTGAAATCTGTATGCAGGTCAGGAAGCAACAGTTAGAACTGGACATGGAACAACAGACTTGTTTCAAATAGGAAAAGGAGTACGTCAAGACTGAATATTGTCACCCTGTTTATTTTACTTATATGCAGAGTACATCATGAGAAATGCTGGACTGGAAGAAACACAAGCTAGAATCAAAATTGCCGGGAGAAATATCAATAACCTCAGATATACAGATGACACCACCCTTATGGCAGAAAGTGAAGAGGAACTAAAAAGCCTCTTGATGAAAGTGAAAGAGGAGAGTGAAAAAGTTGGTTTAAAGCTCAACATTCAGAAAACGAAGATCATGGCATCTGTTCCCATTACTCCATGGCAAAAAGATAGGGAAACAGTGGAAACTGTCAGACTTTACTTTTGGGGAGTCCAAAATCACTGCAGATGGTGATTGCAGCCATGAAATATGAAGATGCTTATTCCTTGGGAAAAGTTATGACCAATCTAGATAGCATATTCAAAATCAGAGACATTACTTTGCTGACCAAGCTCTGTCTAGTCAAGGCTACGGTTTTTCCAGTGGTCATGTATGGATGTGAGAGTGGGACTGTGAAGAAGGCTGAGTGCCAGAGAAATGATGCTTTTGAACTGTGGTTTTGGAGAAGACTCTTGAGAGTCCCTTGGACTGCAAGGAGATCCGACCAGTCCATTCTGAAGGAGATCAACCCTGGGTGTTCTTTGGAAGGAATGATGCTAAAGCTGAAACTCCAGTCCTTTGGCCACCTCATGTGAAGAGTTGACTCATTGGAAAAGACTCTGATTCTGGGAGGGATTGAAGGCAGGAGGAGAAGGGGACGCCGAGGATGAGATGGCTGGATGGCATCATGGACTCAATGGATGTGAGTCTGAGTGAACTCCTGGAGTTGGTGATGGACAGGGAGGCCTGGCGTGCTGCGATTCATGGGGTAGCAAAGAGTCAGACATGACCGAGCAACTGAACTGAAGCAGGGTGACAATATACAGGCTTGATGTACTCCTTGTCCTATTTGGAACTAGTCTGTTGTTCCATGTCCAGTTCTGACTGTTGCTTCCGGACCTGCATGTAGGTTCCTCAAAGGTCAGGTCAGTGGTCTAGTATTCCCATCTCTTTCAGAATTTTCCACAGTTTGTTGTGATCCAGACAATCAAAGGCTTTGGCATAGTCAATAAAGCAGAAATAGATGTTTTCCTGGAATTCTCTTGCTTTTTCCATGATCCAACGGATGTTGGCAGTTTGATCTCTGGTTCTCTGCCTTTTCTAAAACCAGCTTGAACATCTGGATGTTCACAGTTCACGTATTGCTGAAGCCTGGCTTGGAGAATTTTGAGCATTACTTTACTAGCATGTGAGATGAGTGCTATTGTGTGGTAGTTTGAGCATTCTTTGGCATTGCCTTTCTTTGGGATTGGAATGAAAACTGACCTTTTCCAGTCCTGTAGCCACTGCTGAGTTTTCCATATTTGTTGGTATATTGAGTCCAGCACTTTCACAGTGTCTTCTTTCAGAGTTTGAGATAATTCAACTGGAATTCCATCATCTCCACTAGCTTTGTTCCTAGAGATACTTTCTAAGGCCCACTTGACTTCAAATTCCAGGATGTCTGGCTCTAGGTGAGTGATCACACCATTTTGATTATCTGGGTCATGAAGATCTTTTTTGTACAGTTCTGTGTATTCTTGCCATCTCTTCTTAATATCTTCTGATTTTGTTAGGTCCCTACAATTTCTGTCCTTTTTTGAGCCCATCTTTGCATGAAATGTTCCCTTGTATCTCTAATTTTCTTGAAGAGATCTCTAGTCTTTCCCATTCTGTTGTTTTCCTCAATTTCTTTGCATTGATACTGAGGAAGGCTTTCTTACCTCTCTTTGCTATTCTTTGGAATTCTGCATTCAGATGCTTATTTCTTTCCTTTTCTCCTTTGGTTTTGCTTCCCTTCTTTTCACAGCTAATTGTAAGGCCTCCTCAGACAGCCATTTTGCTTTTTTGCATTACTTTTTCTTGGGGATGGTCTTGATTCCTGTCTCCTGTATAATATCATGAACCTCCATCCATAGTTCATCAGGCACTCTGTCTATCAGATCTAGTCCCTGAAATCTATTTCTCACTTACACTGTACAATCATAAGGGATTTGATTTAGGTCATATCCGAATAGTCTAGTGGTTTTCTCTGCTTTCTTCAATTTCAGTCTGAATTTGGCAATAAAGAGTTCATTTTATGAGCCACAGTCAGCTCTTCATCTTGTTTTTCTGACTGTATAGAGCTTCTCCATCTTTGGCTGCAAAGAAGAATTCAGTCTTACTTTGGTATCGACCATCTGTTGATGTCCATGGAGTATTTAAATATTTATTTTACTTATTGAAATGTGTCCATACAAAAAGGTTATATTGAAATCCTACCCTCATAAGGTAACTCTATTTGCAAAAATGGTAGTTGCAGTTTTATTAGTCATGATGAAGTCATATTAGAGCAGAGTTGGCCTCTAATACAACATAGCTTGTGCCCTTGTGAGAAGTTGGCCATATGAAGACAAAAAGACATGGAGAGAATGCCTTCTGAAGACAGAGGATTGGAGTGATGCATCTGTAAGCTATAGGACACCAAAGGTTGCTAGCAAACCATCTGAAGCTAAGGAAAGCAAGGAGTGATTCTACTATAGGTTTCACAGAGAGCATGGCCCTTCTGACACCTTGTTTTTAGCTTTTTAGCTTCCAGAATTGTGAGAAAATATATTTCTGGTGATTTAATATATGTAATTTCTGATACTTTTATTATGGCAGTCATAGGAAACTAATACAATTCATGAAACTTATTCTAGAATATGATGTTTTCATATTTGATCAACATAGTGTTACTCACAGGGACAACTAACCCTATAAAATCACATAATAAGTGGAAAAACAAATTAAAATCATGTTTTATTATTGTAAGCTCAATCCTCTTTGAACCAATAATATAAAATATTGCAAAATGATATAGGGTTCTTGTCTAAGAATCTACAGGCACCAATGGGCTATGATCCATAGAGTCAGAGAGAGTTGGATATGACTTAGTGACTAAACAATAACAGCACATACCTATACCAAAATTTGTATAGGCAATTTCCTTTGAATTCAGAACTATTGTCTTAGAATTATTTTTAAAATAATTAGTTTGGCACTCTTGGATTTTCCATGTCTTTGTCCTTGGTTTCAGGTCCACAGAACACACATAAAAATAAAAACAAAAAACACAAACAAAATCAAACTTATAAACAAGCTAATGCTTATCTTTCCTTCTTATTTACTGTCAAATTCAAAAAAGATTAGGAAAAATACTGAAGTAAGGCTTAATATCACCTTTCTAGCTTCTGTTGGTGCTTAAAACAATAACTGGCACAGATGAAATTTTTAATGAACATCTGTTGAATGAATCAATGTACTATACTGTGACCCCTGCACCTATACTTACACTGGCTTAGGAAAAGCAAAATGAACTTTCTCTAAAAGCTTTGAAAATAGAGTAAATACAATTCAAAAGAAAAAGAGCAAGCACAAGGATGAATATAAGACAAGCCCATGTATTTTTTTGGGGGAGGAATAACACATTTTAAAATGGAATATAAAATCTCTTCTGCTATATATCAGGGGGTTCTAGTTATATGGATGAAAATAAAAGAAAATGAGTACTACAAGAGGAAATAGACATACTTTTATGTGGGAGTTTATGTTTTGCACTTTGTGTCTATTGCTGTTGTCATATCTCTTTATAAAGCAAGTCAGTTTTATCCACATTTACCTGCATGTCATTTAACATACAAAGCCATAACCACATGTCAGGAAGTATGCCTATTTTCCAAAGCTGCTGTTATACAAAACACACAAAAAAGGTCAGAACCTTCTCTGGTCATGGTATAACCAGCATAACCACTGTGTCTGGTCATCACCAGTTAGGAAAACTTTTATATTAAGATTTCTAGCACTTATTCAATATCTGGAATTAGGGCATTCTTGAGTGCTCAGTTGAAAGTAGTTATTTCAAATAGATCTTCAGTTAAGCATATTTACAAGAGGGGTAAACCAAAAGGACATTTGAAGAAAAGTTTCAGTTGCCCTTTTCTCTTCTTCAGTAAGTTTGTTTTACTTCATGACCCTGGTATTACAAAAAATAACTGAGCAGAACATTGACTGTAAGACATTGTCAGGACGTTTCCTATGTGCAGTGGCTAGACAGGAAATTTTCATTTCATACACCATTTGAGCCTAGCTGCAGTGATTTCACAAAAGTCAGCAGGGTTTGAAAAGTTAATGATAAAGAAAAGCATTTGTTTTTGTTATTTTGAGAAAGTACTTGAGTGTTTAAAACTAGAACCTATGGAGGGTGGTTAGCCATGGGAAAGTGCAAAATTTATTTCACTTTATTTGTCACTGTTTACATTCATATCACATTTAGAAGAAAAACATACCATCAAAATAACAATATCACAATGAAAATTGCATCAAGAATCATGGTAATAATCAAAATATTAAATATGAGTGAATAAGCACACAATATGTAATAATACATATACTACTGATAAAAGCAAATCAAATGTTTTCCATTTATAGTCACTACAATAGCCATTTCTTTTCTTCACTTAAATACATGAAATTTGCTCTAAGTTTATTTATTCATCTATTCATTCATCCCAAAGATATTTGCTAATATATTTTTAACAGTAGGAAATATGTGAACAATAAAAAGACAACTATAACTGTGATTTATAAAGTTACATCAGATAATGGGTAACATCATTGGAGATTGTTTCTATATCATCCTGAAGAAAAAACTTTTGATGTAATTAGAAGGTTATAGAACTATGAGATAAGATGTTTTTATATGCTAACCTTGACTTTCATAGTTAAACTGATGATTATGCATTGCTAATTTATCTCCTGAATGGATCTCCTAACAATAAACTGTATGTGCTTCTGCCTTGATCAGACCAAAACCACTCATCCTCTTGACTCTTGCTACAGCCTTCTGATGTGAAGAGCTGACTCACTGGAAAAGACCCTGATGCTGGGAAAGACGAAGGGCTGGAGGAGAAGGGGGTTACAGAGAATGAGACTGGTTGGATGGCATCACTGATTTGATGGATATGAGTTTGAGCAAAATACAAGAGATAGTGAAGGATAGAGAAGCCTGGTATGTTGGAGTCCATGGGGTCACAAAGAGTTAGACACAACTTAGTGATTGAACAATAATATCAGCTTTCTGACCCATGTTCTTGTATCCACTTAACTGTTTTCTCCTGACCTTTCCAGCACTCCAAGATTTCAGAGGCATTGTGTATGTTAGTTGTTGAGTTGTGTCAGACTCTCTGACCCCATGCGCTGTAGCCCTCCAGGCTCTTCTGTCCATGAGACTCTCTAGGCAAGAATACTGGACTGGTTTGCCATTTCTTCCTCCAGATAATCTTGGAATGGGTAGCCATTTCCCTTTTCCAGGGGAATCTTCCTGACACAGGGTTCGAACTCATGTCTGCTGCATTGCAGGCAGATTTGTTACTGTCTGAGCCACCAGGGAAGCCCTGGCAAGAGTGAGCTAAAGAATTCTTGTGTGGATCCATGCTAAGTCACTCCGTTGAGTCCAACTCTTTGCAGACTCCATGTACTGTACCTCTCCAGGCTCCTCTGTCCATGGAATTCTCCAGGCAAGAATACTGAAGTGGGTTGCCTTGCTCTCCTCCAGGGTTTAAATGCATTAAACCTTAAAGAAAAATAAAATGCCCTTTCCAACCGAGGATTTGTATTAGTTCTATGTTTCCTAGAGAATGAATTTGCACTTCCTTACTTGTTCTAGGTTTTCATAGCCAAGCCATGGGGTTTTATCTTCTGACATTCTTACACTGTATACCCTAAATTACACTCACCAAATCCTTTAGATTCTCTACACAAACCCATTAAAGACTCAACATGCTATATCTCTTTACTTCATTTCTATACACATGCTTTTTCTCCTGTTTAAAACTCTACCCCATTTTTTTCTGGAAAGTCCCAATACATTATGTAAGATCCAGTTCAAATAGTCCTCTGAAAAATAGTCTCAAACTCCCCAGTAGGGAGGCATTCCCCTTTCTGCTTAAAGTTTTTCATCTATTTCTAAAATATCCTTGATCACACCATGCTACATTTCACTTTATGTCATTTTTTTTTTTTTTTTGTGGTACTTTCTATTTTTAGTTTGTATCTACATACAGCAAGTAAGATGGAACTCAGAGTGCTCACTTTGGCAGAAAATATATTAAAATTGAAGAAATACAGAGCTGGAACCCCCCAAAAGAATCTTTTTATCTCACTAAATAACATTGTTCTATATGTAATGAAATATCAAAATCCCTTGCATTAATAAGATATATTGTTGAACATACATTTCATAGTTAATCTTTTGTTCTCCAGTGTCAATTCAATTATATAATAATTACACATATTTTATATGATAAATTGATGTTTCTGAATATGTAACTCTATTTCCAATGGATGCATATTAAACTCGTTTTCCCACTAAACAACTTGAACAATATGGCAATGGCATACCTTTTCTTCTTTCATGTGAAAGATTGTCATGATTTTAATATTTACAGATTATCACCTCTACTATAGGGGAAAACAAAAACAGAAACAAAATAATAGGGAATTCTGATCTTCCAAGAAGAAATAAGATTGCTGTAAGCAATACTTTTAAAATAGAATAGGCCAAAAGGAACATTCTTTTTATCTCCCTAGTAACATTTGCTTCAAAAAATGTTTCACTGTAAAATCATAAATTAAGTCATTTTCTTCCTATTACTTAAACTGTAAAAATATAAAATACAAAAGGGAAATAATTCCTCCACTCAGAAGTTATTGCCTTTTTGATATCTTTTAAAACACACAGTATATAGCAGAGTCATTTGGAAATCCTATTTAAAAAATCTTTCAGTGATTCCTGTTATTTCTAGAATAAGTTAGCATTTCACTGTGAATGCAAAGATGAATAAAACAATAATTATTCATGGCATACTGTGTGTTAGGCTTGATGAGAAGTGTGAAACATAGAGCTCAATGGAAACTGATGAAGTGCCTTTATTCCTCATGTGAGGCTGGAGGTGAATGAGGGCAACAGATATCAATAAAAACAAGCCAGCAGTCACATAGATGTAAATCTCAGAAGGTTAAATAAGTACAAAAAGGAAATTGGCATGGATCTGAGAAGATGGGTTTAGTATATGCAAATCTAATTAGATTTTGTATCTAAGAGAAGGCCACACCAAAAAGATGAGCTTCAAATCAATAACCCAGGAAGACATAAAGTGAATGTAATGTGTTTATTCCAAGAATTTTCAGATTTCAGGAAGAGTAAGCCAAAAAACAAAGATCATGACATCTGGTCCCATCACTTCATGGGAAATAGATGGGGAAACAGTAAAAACAGTGTCAGACTTTATTTTCGAGGGCTCCAAAATCACTGCAGATGGTGGCTGCAGCCATGAAATCAAAAGACGCTTACTCCTTGGAAGAAAAGTTATGACCAACCTAGATAGCATATTCAAAAGCAGAGACATTGCCAACAAATGTCTGTCTAGTCAAGGCTATGGCTTTCCCAGTGGTCATGTACGGATACGAGAGTTGGACTGTGAAGAAAGCTGAGCGCCGAAGAAATGATGCTTTTGAAGTGTGGTGTTGGAAAAGATTCTTGAGAGTCCCCTGGACTGCTAAGAGATCCAACCAGTCCATGCTAAAGGAGATCAGCCCTAGGTGTTCTTTGGAAGGAATGATGCTAAAGCTGAAATTCCAGTACTTTGGCCATCTCATGCGAAGAGTTGACTCATTAGAAAAGACTCTGATGCTGGGAGGGATTAGGGGCAGGAGGTAAAGGGGACACAGAGGATGAGATGGCTGGATGGCATCACAGACTCAATGGACGTGAGTTTGAGTGAACTCCAGGAATTGTTGATGGACAGATAGGTCTGGGTGCTGTGATTCATGGGGTCACAAAGAGTCAGACACGACTGAACGACTGAACTGAAGTGAAGCCAAAAACATATACCTTGGTGAATAAACAAATTGGTATATAATTTTATATATTTTCTATGTAACCTTTTTCTTGAAGTCCTATAATATGAATATTGGGCCTTCTAAAATATTTTATGTCTCTTCTTCCTGTCTTATAATGTCTTCTCTTTCCACTCTTCTCTTTTCTTTCTCTTTCTTTCTCTGTTCTATTTTTGTTATCTCTCCAATTTTTATGGATTATTTTTATTTAACCATTGCATTTATAATTGATCAAAACATTTTAAATGTCCAAGTTTATTTATTTAAAATTTTTATTTTTACTTTATTTTACTTTATATTACTGTATTGGTTTTGCCATACATTGTCATGAAGCCGCCACAGGTGTACATGAGTTCCCAATCCTGAACCCCCCTCCCACCTCCCACCCCATATCATCTCTCTGGATCATCCCCATGCACCAGCCCCAAGCATCCTGTATCCTGTATCGAACATAGACTGACAATTCGTTTCTTACATGATAGTACACATGTTTCAGTGCCATTCTCCAAAATCATCCCACCCTCTCCCTCTCCCTCAGAGTCCAAAAGTCCGTTATATACATCTGTGTCTCTTTTGCTGTCTCTCATACAGCGTTATCATTACCATGTTTCTAAATTCCATATATATGTGTTAGTATACTATAATTTTTCTTTCTGGCTTACTTCACTCTGTATAATCGGCTCCAGTTTCACCCATCTCATTAGAATTGATTCAAATGTATTCTTTTTAATGGTTGAGTAATACTCCATTGTGTATATGTACCATAGCTTTCTTATCTATTCATCTGCTGATGGACATCTAGGTTGTTTCCATGTCCTGGCTATTATAAACAGTGCTGCAATGAACAATGGGGTACATGTGTCTCTTTCAATTCTGGTTTCCTTGGTGTGTATGCCCAGCAGTGGGATTGCTGGGTCATAAGGCAGTTATATTTGCAATTTTTTTTAAGGAATCTCCACACTGTTTTCCATAGTGGCTGTACTAGTTTGCATTCCCACCAACAGTGTAAGAGGGTTCCCTTTTCTCCACACCCTCTCCAGCATTTATTGCTTGTAGACTTTTGGATTGCAGCCATTCTGACTGGTGTGAAATGCTACTTCATTTTGGTCTTGATTTGCATTTCTCTGATAATAAGTGATGTTAAGCATCTTTTCATGTGTTTGTTAGCCATCCATAAGTCTTCTTTGGAGAAATGTCTATTTAGTTCTTTGGCCCATTTTTTGAATGGGTCGTTTATTTTTCTGGAATTGAACTGCATAAGTTGTTTGTATATTTTTGAGATTAGTTGTTTGTCAGTTGCTTCATTTGCTATTATTTTCTCCCATTCAGAAGGCTATCTTTTCACCTTGCTTATAGTTTCCTTTGTTGTGCAGAAACTTTTAATTTTAATTAGATCCCATTTGTTTATTTTTACTTTTATTTCCAGTATTCTGGGAGGTGGATCATAGAGGATCCTGCTGTGATTTATGTCGGAGAGTGTTTTGCTTATGTTCTCCTCTAGGAGTTTTATAGTTTCTAGAACAAATAATTTCAAGATTTGTATGGAAATACAAAAAACCTCGAATAGCCAAAGCAATCTTGAGAAAGAAGAATGGAACTGGAGGAATCAACCTGCCTGACTTCAGGCTCTACTACAAAGCCACAGTCATCAAGACAGTATGGTACTGGCACAAAAACAGAAATATAGATCAATGAAACAAATAGAAAGCCCAGAAATAAATCCACACACCTATGGACACCTTATCTTCGACAAAGGAGGTAAGGATATAAATAGGGTAAAGACAATCTCTTTAACAAATGATGCTGGGAAAACTGGTCAACCACTTGTAAAAGAATGAAACTAGATCACTTTCTAACACCACACACAAAAATAAACTCAAAATGGATTAAAGATCTAAACATAAATGTCCAATTTTAAATTATGCTTTTTATGTTTATGTATGTAGTACCTTCCAATTTCTTTGAATATAATAAATTTGACTCAAAACTCTTTCATCATTCTTCAGAATCAAGGCAGATTCTCTTATCTTTTTGTATATTTCTTTTCTCTGCTTCTTTTTAAGTATTTTTACCTTCTACTTTTTTCCTGCAGATATATCTCCATTTGTTCAATATCATGTATAGTTCAAAATTGCATTCTTGATATAACAACTCCAGCCTTAAAACACATATTACTTTATATGATGAGAATTCATGGATAATAACTAATTTTATACTATTTGAGGAAGAAAATTTGATTGATCTACTTGAGATATATTTTTATCCAACTGACTGTGGGAAGTTAGTATCACATTGCACAGTTAGCAGGATATGTGGAAGGAGAATCTCAAATGAGGACCGTCAGCAAATGGATTATGGAGTGTTCTTGAAGAGTCACTGTACAAGTCACAAGTACAAAACTAATGAACTGTTGCTCAGCTATGTTGACAGTTGTTCCTAACACAGCACACAGTAGGGTAGAAAATCAACATAATTTGTAGCATAAATTATTTCAGAAACTGCCATCAAGGAAATATTTTGTTATGCTGGCATCAACAAACTTTTCCTTAAAGGACCAGATAGTAAAATTAAAGGTTTTATGGATCATAAGGTGTCTATTGCCACCACATTTTGACTATACTAGGAAAGCAGCCACACACAATAGGTAAGTGAATAGGCATGTCTTTGTTTTAATAAAATTCTATTTATACAGATAAAAGGGCCTGCTGGCCATAGTTGACTGATCTTGTACAACTAGAGTTTAGGAATATGTATTTTGGAGGATTTGTTAGAATTATGTGGGTCTCTGTATGCACATTTAAAGGGAGACATATGTAATGCAATATAAACAAACACATTTTGGCTGAAGACAATTAAATATTTAATTAATTTATACACTGTCAAATTTTTCTGAAATAAGCAATTTTTAGGACCAGTTACTGATTTTTTTGACATCACTTTGCAATTTTAGGTTTTAATAGAAATAACTTTTTCCTCATTCATCATATAGTTGCAAATGTATTCTAAGTTTTTTAAAGCTATTTTTTCAAAAAGATAATTATGTGCTGAAGCACTAAAATTGGGAAGGGTTCCTATATGGAGAAAGAGAAGTACTAAAGGAGCTAGAGTTGAGAATGCTAAAGTGAGAAAGACAGAAGCCATACTGAGGGAAATTTCTCTTTCAGATAATTAAAGTATGCCAAGAACTACAGAAATTAAACAGCTAGCTTTTATAAATGCAAAAGCTGATATTACCACCTTCCGTCTCTCAACTCCTACACAGTAAGTTGGGAGATAGAGACATGGAATTGGGACTTTAAATCAAAAACTTCTGGAAATGGTTACCATCAATATAAATCTATTAGTAAATATGGTTCATTGGAGGTATGCTAACATACTGAGAAAAAGTATAGTGGGGTCCTTATGGAGGAGTTAGGGGGAATAAATACAAATCTTTCTTGTAGAAAATGCAATCATTTTTCTATTCACACAGCTATCTCTGGAATAATGTAGACATATATGATATGAAAATTGATGGTGAACTAAATATTTCAAGGACCCAAAAGAGCTCTTGAAATGCAGAAAAGGACTCATATTCTTCTCAAAAGATTGAACATTTTTATTGTTAATCAGGAAATGATTCATAATTTTAATGTCACCAAATAAATTCACCCAAAAATTGTGTTGGATTTGAAATTTTATGTATCCATGAGAACCAAGTATTCATGATTGTAAGGCACCATGAAGTCTGTGATGTAGCTTTATCATATTAGCCACAAACAGGTAAAATTTCCCCAGTTGATAGTCGTTTTTGTTTGTTTGTTTTAGTTTTATTTTTAATTTGCAGTTATTTTGAACAGAGTTTGCCATGAAGCACAAAACTATTGATAAACATCATAGTGATTGATCACAGTGCAACAAATTCATGAATCAATCTAGATCAAAAACTAAAGAAGTAGAAAATGGAATTATTTTGAAAATTATATCCATAGGAAGACAATACTGAGACTGGAAAAGGTGAATTGCTACAACTTCCCCAAAATTATTTTTTTTCTTGTATGCTCAATTGCTTTAGTTGTGTCCAACTCTTTGTGACCCTGTGGACTGTAGCCCACCAGGCTTCTCTGTCCATGGGATTCTCCAGGCAATTATACTGGAGCGGATTGCCTTCAGGGAATCTTTCCAACCCAGAGACTGAACCCACATCTCTTAAGTCTCCTGCAGTGCAGGCAGGTGTTTTTTTTTTTGTTTGTTTTTGTTTTTGTTTTTGTTTTTTACCACTAGAGCCACTGAGACTCAAATTTGTCCTTAGACTTAGACAGTGACTTCACTTTCACTTTTCACTTTCATGCATTGGAGAAGGAAATGGCAACCCACTCCAGTGTTCTTGCCTGGAGAATCCCAGGGATGGCGGAGCCTGGTGGGCTGCCATCTATGGGATAGCACAGAGTCGGACACGACTGAAGCAACTTAGCAACAATCTCCATTTTAACTGCTGACTAATCTCAACCCAAAATATTAATTCTACTGCCACATGTCCTAAAAGCATCATTTCTATTTTGTTTTTAAGGAAGTTTTTTTTTTTTACCACTAGAGCCACTGAGACTCAAATTTGTCCTTAGACTTAGACAGTGACTTCACTTTCACTTTTCACTTTCATGCATTGGAGAAGGAAATGGCAACCCACTCCAGTGTTCTTGCCTGGAGAATCCCAGGGATGGCGGAGCCTGGTGGGCTGCCATCTATGGGATAGCACAGAGTCGGACACGACTGAAGCAACTTAGCAACAATCTCCATTTTAACTGCTGACTAATCTCAACCCAAAATATTAATTCTACTGCCACATGTCCTAAAAGCATCATTTCTATTTTGTTTTTAAGGACTTGAATATTCTTGGAAAATAAAAGACTTGATTCTGTTTCATTTTATGCTTAATGTTTTTCTGTGAGAGAAACATACTGATGCAGCTAAATTCAATCGTGGATCAAATATTCCTATCAGAAGTTCCAAGATTATATATTTGGATTTCAAAGCTGAATGAAAACTTGTTTAAATGAAAGGAAAGTATTATTTTTATAATATATTCTGATTTAATTACATTTTATAATGTATTCCATTTTGCTCCATACAAATTTTTTCATAGAGAATAAATACTCTTTATCTCATTGAGAATAAATATATTTCATTTTTGCTCTATATGGTTCTGATAATATGCTACAATTTTAGGAAGATAATTTGTTTTTGCAATTTCTGGTTTCACAGTTTTCCCCTGTAAAAATCACAGTGGTTTAACTTCTACTTTTAAAAATATTAAGTTTATCAGTTTGAAAGTAAGTTTATGCACTGTGCTTAAAATTTGAGTGACTTACTTTTGCTTTATTTCAGCCATATACAAATGTCATTAAACACAAGTGTCATTTTGCACTTCTCTCTTAAAAATTTGGTCCCATTTCTATGACTTCAGCAGGTATTTAATAAGAATTAATAAATAACATGCAAGGGAACTTTCAGAAAACATGAATTCATGATGATATGGCTGGCCTATTGAAGGGTAAAATTATGCTGAGATTTAACAATGCAGTTAACATAAAGAGAAGTATTTATTTATGTAATTCAAAGGATAAAATTTTGTGTTGGAAGACACAGTCCAATACTGTTGATGATGATGAAAATTGTGTTTTAAGTATTCAGTATGCGGGGCATGCATGATGACTCATTAGGCAGAGAAAATTATTACTGCCCATTAAAGAATTAGCTTTCACACAAATGGAAAAGTTGATTACTGCACCTCAGAGTGGCTGATTTCTAAAATTATATAATTAATGAATGTATGAAATATTTAATTTCACACATAAATATCTGTGAAGAAAAATTAATTGTTTCACACAATAAAAGTAATTCATTTTACATGCAGGATCAAATATTAAATCTGAAATCATAAAATAGTTTGTCATAGTATTTGTTCATGCCAGTTTTGTAGCAAAGTTATTAACACTTCTATGTTTTTAGAAATTATTTAAGTGGAAAATTTCATAATATAGATGACACTGCTAATATAATTAAAACCAAACAGTTTGTGTATATTAACTGTATGACAAAAATGTTTCTGAGGTCCACAGGCTCAGAGAGTTTGGATTAGGTATCCTAAATTTATATTGTAGAATTATTTTACAAGAAAAATAATGAAATAAGCTGGTTAGATTTAGCTACCTTGTATTAGGTGATAGCCAAATTTCTAAATATTTTATAAGATAAATTCAATAAGTCACATATATTTTATCCATTGTGTATCATAGCATAAAATATAATGCAACACTTATCAGAATGCAAGACCTTCAGTCTTAAAAATTATAACAAACAAACTTAATGTAATAAGTTATCATGTAATACTTTCTTATATTTTATAGCGAAGTCCAAGATTCGGATTTTGTCATAGCATTTCTACTAGTACAAGTGCCATACTTTCAAAATGATGCTGAAATGTTGAAACTATTATCAGTTATCAAAGTTCAAATTTATGTTTTAAAAAATTAAATGACAAGTCCCTTCTTTAAAATATAAATAAAAATTATCATCTCATAGAGGGGATTTTAATTAAATAGCTTGAAGTGATGCTTAAGAATATATATATATAATAATCTATCCATCTATCTATAAATCCCTATATATATATACATATATATAGTATCTATTAAAATACATACAGTATATACATACTATATATATGAAATATGTAGCAGTATTGTATACTATATGTAGATATGTTATATATATGTGTCTGTTTTTATAATAACATTAGTAATAATACTTATTATGATTATTGTAATTCTTTTCTTGCCATCGCAATGTCAAAAGTTCTACCTGGCTAAGAGTTTCATATATCCCCATCAGATCATTTTGAGATAATTGGGTCTTTATTGAGTCCTGTTCTCGTTAGATCAGCCGGTGGACCCTAGCTGATTAAGCTGCAAATCCTTCTGCAAACTGATGACTGAATGAATTTGTGCAGTCTGATTCTATCCCATTATGTTACCTTGCAAACTTAACCACTTTCTATGCACTCATTAATTATGAGCAGTTATAGTATAAAACAATGGAGTCCATGGAAGCAGTATAGATTATTATGATTGTTTATGCACTGTATAAAACAAAACAAACAAAAACCTAAAGAACTTTTCTAACAAGCTTAATCAATTTTTTTTAATTTTAATTAATTTTTATTTTTTAGTTTGTTTTGCTTTACAATACTGTATTCATTTTGCTATACATTGAAGAATTCTCAGCTAGAGCATGTTGGCAATACAAATGAATCTGAAATTCAAAATTCTGGCCAGAAAGCTTTCACTAACATTTTATTTGCTTTTCAACGGATAGAGCAAATCTTATGGGTCAGTGTTCTCATTAATATGTGATAACAGGGAGAGAGGGATCGAATGATCATCAGAAAGTGAGAGACATTATTTATGCAAAACATTAAATATAGAATGCAGTCAAAATGATATGGTAACTTTCACTTATTGAAAACAATGAAAAATAACTTCCTTTCAAAAATTCTGGAAGTTGACTTTTTTTTTTTTGGAAATCTTTTGTCTGTTTGTCATTCTTAAAGTCCACAGGGATTCTCCAGGCAGAAATACTGGAAAGGATTGCTATGCCCTCCTCCATGGGATCTTCCCAACTCAGGCATCAAACTCAGGTCTCCTGCATTGCAGACAGATTCTTTACCATCTGAGTCTCCAGAAAAGTCCATACACACACACACACACACACACACACACAAAGGATAATAAAAGGGAAGAGTTACTCCCTAGCTGACTTAATTTTCTGAATGTAACAGTGAAAAAACAATAATATATACACTAAAGTTTTTATTCCTAAATAAAAAGTAAAACTTTTTTGATGTGAATATAAAAATTTCTTATTTGATGTGATAGATCTTATTTGATGTGAATATAAAAATAGAATCCATCTTTCTTAAAAAGGTGATTGTCTGTGACACAAAGGCTCAAAACTATCCATTGCATAAAATTGGTGGATAATAACTATTTATCTATCATGTAAACACTATTTTTCATAATTTGAAAGAATGTATTACAACAAAAAGAAAGAACAAAAGATTCAAGACACAGTGATGTATATTTTGGACAGGTATTCCAGATTTAAATGTTAGCAGAGATTACTTTTTTCTTTGGTAAATATGCTATTTTTAAAAACTGGCTGGTCATTATACTTTGAATGGTGTACTCACAGGCCATATACACTTTCTCAGAGTGGATGGCTTTGGACTGATTTTTGAGAAGGAATTACTATTCCCTTCTGTGAGTTTTAAGTAATCTGAATAATGCTTGGAATGATCAAAAGAATATGAATACAAGCAAAGCTGACTATAGTGTAAGATGCTCATAGCCAAAGACTCAGTGGTGAAATTCCATACTTATTTAAATCAAACATCAGATTTATCATAGGCAATATTCAAGTAAGCAAATTATAGAGATCTTTATATATTATATACATAATTTCTTGATCAAAGTTGCCTCTATTAATTTTAACCTTTTATTTCTCTTTCTTCTGTTCGTAGGTTATTGTAGAATGAAGTTCTATGTCATTTTGTATTAAAGTTTAAAATTAACAAGAAAAGAAAAAGAAAGAAGGAAGAAAAGAGGGGAGGAGAAAGAAAAAGGGAAAGACAATAAAGGAAAATGGAAAAGCAATGTTTCTTCATCACTGTATGTTACATTACTCTGAAAAGTGAAAGTGAAGTTGCTCAGTCCTGTCCAAATCTTTGCAACCCTATGGACTGTAGCCCACCATTCTCCTCTGTCCATGGGATTTTCCAGAAAAGAATACTGAAGTGGGTCACTGTGTCCTTCTCCAGAGTATCTTCCCAACCCAGGGATCGAACCCAGATCTGCCGCATTGCAGGCAGGCTTCACTCTCTGAGCCACCAGGGAATACTCTTATTTTACTTAATAAACTCTTTTGCTTCCTTGCTACATAATGCAATATCAATTTTTGGATAAATGAATCAAACAAAATGTCCTAAGATGGCAATAGTTAAATGACACTACGTTGTGAACTTGACATGAACATAATATCATATGTCCATTATCATACTTCAATTTATCAAAAAAGAATGGTACCAGGGAAATATACCAGAAGTTCACATCGAACAGCCCCCTTTTAGGTACCCCTCAAGAGTGAATTACATATTCAACTTGAGGGGAAAACCCTAAATAATTCCAAAGAATTATTGTGCTTACTCTATAAATTTCTGTTTTAATACAATGTTCAGCAGAATGTATTTCTTTTCCCTGTGTTCACATATCATATTGACTGTAACATCTAATGAGGTAGGGGTGGGGTTTTCCTCAACTGCTAACTTCTCACAAAACTTTCTAATGATCAGGCAGAATAGCATTTCTCACTTATTTAAAACTTTTTAATGATCATTTTTTTCCCCAATGCCTAGCAAAGCAGCTGTTTTTCCCTTAGACTGAGGTTTATGCCAAGTTTAAAATGTTAATGTTTTTGAGCCATGTGCTCAAGAATTAAGTATCTCCAATTTCCAAACTGGAAGATCTTGGCAGCTTTCACTCACTAATAAACTCAGTTAGAAAGAGACTTCTAACATAGAGGAAAGAAAAGGAATCTAGGGACTTCTCTTCATCAACTTTGTGACCTTCCTAAATGGCCAACAGTATTAAGGTTCCTTTTAATGACCTACAATTAGTGGAATATGATTTTAGTGGTTGGCCTAGGTGGTTAGTTTTTAAATTAACAAAATTAGATTACTGAGCAGGATAAAAAGAATAGGATAATTATAAATAAGGCTGTGTTACACCAAGATACTTGATATTATAAAAGCAAATGGTTTTAAATAAGTTCAAGGTTCTTAATTTTGATGAATTTGTATAAACCATAAGATGGCCTTTCATATTTAAAGAATACTATAAAATTCTATTTGTTCTAGGGAATAAAATTCCCCAGGCTCCGTGAAAGTTATCTAACATTTGTTTTGTCTTCAAGTATTATTTTAATAATTACATTTTGAAATTTACTTCTTTGGCGTACATCTCTGTGATTATAAATGTGTAGATTCATGTAACCAACTAGAACAATAAGCATATGTAACAGTTCCCTCACCCCCCAAAACCTCCTTTGTGCTATACCTTTAAAATAATATTTCACTATCTCCATTGTTGCTGCTGCTGCTGCTGCTAAGTCACTTCAGTCGTGTCCAACTCTGTGTGACCCCGTAGATGACAGCCCACCAGGCTCCTCTGTCCCTGGGATCCTCCAGCCAAGAATACTGGAGAAGGTTGCCATTTCCTTCGCTATCTCTAAAACCAGACAAAGAAGGATAATTTTATCGTTTTGAGAATATCATATGTGTGTTAGTCACTCAGTCATGTCTGACTCAGTGAATCCATGAACTGTACCTTGCCAGGCTCCTCTATCCATGAATTCCAGGCAAGAATACTGGAGCGAGTGGCCATTCCCTTCTCTAGGCCATCTTCTTGACCCAGGGATCGAACCCGGGTCTCTTGCATTGAAGGCAGATTCTTTACCTTCTGAGCCACCAGGAAAGCCTGAGAATACAATACAACATCATAGAATATGTAATTTATATGACTGGCTTCTGTCACTCAGTATAGTATCTTGAAGGTGAATTCAAGTTGCTACCTTTATAAATAACTTATTCTTTTTTGATGAATGTTATTCCACTGTATGGATTTACCAGAGATTATCACTTGTTGAAAAACATTTGAGTTCTTTCTAGGTTTTGGTGATTGCAAGTAGATTTACTATAAAGACCCAAGGGCAGGTTTTCCTGTTTGTATACATTTACATTTCTGTAGAGTAAATAATAGAAGTGGAAATATGTCACATGGTTAAGGGAGAAAAAAAAAAGCTACTGGGTAATCCCAAGAGCAGAATGAAAATGTCAGAAAAATAGCTGAGAAAAACTGGGAATAAAATTACCTACATCAGAGGATTCTAGTGAAGAATTACAACATTTGAGATGTCACAGCCCCTGATGTGGTTCTGAAAAAAATCTTTGTTTCCACTAACACATGACAAATGCAAAACACCACTGTTAACAAGAGCTCTTAAAATCAATTATTCCCCAATTATCCCTGGTCTAGAAAAATCAAATGTCTCTAAATAAGTTTTTTAAATATTAATATTACCAATACATTCAGTGATCACTATCTGTATTTTTAACTTTTTATTGTGTTTCAGGTAAATGAGGGCTTTTGGTGATCACTATTCTTAGATTGTTTAAGGTTGTTTAGATACAAAATGTGAGATTCTATGTTATATAAATTTGATATTTATCAATGTGTATTTTGGCAAATAAATATTAGATATCTATTTTTGAAAGCAGTATAGCCATTTTTATTAGTAAAATTTATGTTTAACATTTTTTCCTGTTGTAATTTAGTGGAGTTCTAACATTCTTACATATATTTCACATATTTCCTTCTGTTTCAACAAAGGCAAAGTGTTATCCTGGTAGATTTTCTGACAATGTCCTTGCATGTATAATGAGTCTGGAAAATCTTTGTTGGTGTGTGCTCATTTTACAAATGGAGAGTTTTTCATTATAACTACTCTTTTGAAATAAATGTTGCCAGTGTTTTAATGGTGGTAAGAAACTTGGTCCCAGGGCTGTTGAGGTCAACAATAGCACTGAATGAAGTGTCTGGTTGGAAAGAGAAACCAATCCTGGCTCGCTTTGCATCAGCATCCTTTGAGAAGGCTTTCTCACCACTAACATTTGCATGATAAATTTATGGACTCTGGCTCTACCAGCTTGATTGAACACATTGCATTTTGCTAAGAACAGCATGTCAACTAGCACAGTCAGCATCCATATACATCTGGGAAAACTGCAACTGTTAGAATTGTGCCATGGGACTGAAGACAAGAAAAGCTTTGTCAGCTGTCAGTTAGACATTTTGCTCACTATCTATTGATGAATGAAAATGTTGCTAATATTCAATGTGGTGTTTCATATATTACTCTTTGGATTCTGACAACTCCGGAGGTAAAGAGAGAGGTCAAGTAAAGGCACAGGAACAAGAGAAATACCCAGCCTTAGTCCTAATACTTCAGGAGATGAGGAACAAAAGAAAATTACAAGCACAACAAATGGGTCTGAGAAGGCAGCTGGAGGTTGGTTGGCAGAGAGTAATGCTACAGGGCAATGGTTCACTTTAGAAAATATCATTAGTTCCTCTGCCACATGCAAAAAGCAGGCAAGATTTTATGTAATAATGAATTTCTTACATTATCTGAAATAGCTGCATAATGTTACCCAGTTCTGAAGACTACAGGGGTTTGTCTACAGATGATTCTGCTTGAGAGTTAATTTTATTATATTATCTTCATAATTTAAGCAGAATTTTTTAAAACGATTGAAATACTTATTTGACCTTTCAATTTAGTTTTGCATGATATAAATTGCATTGAAACTAGGTTTTTAAAAATCTGGGATCAATGGTCACAATGAATAGAAATAAGAATATAAATTTTGGATCTTCCTTCATAGCTCAGCGGGTAACGAATCTGCCTAAAATACAGGTGACCAGGTTCGATTCCTGGGATCAGGAAGATGCCCTGGAAAAGCAAATGGCAACCCACTCCAGTATTCTTGCCTGGAAGTCCCATGGACAGAGGAGTCTGGCAGGCTACAGTCCATGGAGTCGCAAGAGTCGGACATGACTTAGCAACTAAACCACCACCACAAAAACAAATTAAAGAAAAATAAAATGAGAATATCAGGAAAGGTTTTTTTTTAATCTATTCCAGAAAGGAATAAGTTATCTTGCTAGTAGTAAGCAGTGATATAGCCTTACTGCAGCATTGGATAAGTAATTTTAAATGGCTATATGAAGATTTGATATAATATAACAAATTTTGTTCATGGACATCTAAAAGTAGCTGACAAAGGAAATTAGTCCACTTTACATCTTTAGTACCAATCATCAGTCATACTACCTTTTAATGAAACAGGACATGAGGATGGGAATAAGGTTCAGGAATGGGTGGAGACTGAGATGTAGCAGGACTGAGAAATCATGAGGCTCAGTGCTGACATGGAATTTCAAGTTCAGGTGAAATTCAAGGTTGTAGTTGTGTCAGAAATTCTAGATGTGGAATGATGCTAAAGCTGAAACGCCAGTACTTTGGCCACCTCATGCAAAGATTTGACTCATTGGAAAAGGCTTTGATACTGGGAAGGATTGGGGGCAGGAGGAGAAGGGGACAACTGAGAATGAGATGGCTGGATGGCATCACTGACTCGATGGACGTGAGTCTGAGTGAACTCTGGGAGTTGGTGATGGACAGGGAGGCCTGGTGTACTGTGATTCATGGGGTCGCAAAGAGTTGGACACAACTGAGCGACTGAACTGAACTGAAGTTTTGTTATAAATAAGAATTTTGAATCTAAGACACTGTTCTTTTAAATAGGCATCACAGATCACTTGCTCTGCATAACTCTTCATGTTGTAGAATGACAACAAATTGACAAGTGTATGTGTTTCCCCCATGTGCTCATGAATGTTGTTGGAAAGGAATTTATCTTCTAATTCTTAGACCAGGTTTCTTATGTTTTTACTCTCTTAGAATAAAGGTATCATTTAAACCTGTTGAAATATCACCCACTGCAGATTCATTAAAAAGAAAAATAATTGTAAACTTAGAGGAGAAGTACCACACCAAGTTGTCAAGGTCAGCATTAGAATACGTTTAAATGTTCAGTTGCTTCAGTTGCGTCTGACTCTGTGCAACCCTATGCACTGTAGCCCAGCAGGCTCCTCTGTCCATGGGATTCTCCAGGCAAGAATACTGGAGTGGGTTTCTATGCCCTCCTCCAGGGGATCTTCCCAACCCAGGGATCAAACTCATATCTCACCTCTCTCCTTCTTTATCACTAGCATCACTTGGGAAGAATTAGAGTATAGTTCTATTGAAATCATGGTCAAAAAAGAAAAAAAGGAAATTGTTAGAAAGACAAGCCACTGAGTACATTAATGAAGTATAGTCAAGAGTTGATACTTGAAGAAAAAAAAAAAAAGTAAAATGTACATAGTACTGAAGACAAAGCAGAAAGAAAAGGAAGGCTTCTGGCCTGAGTATCCAGATATCAAATTGTATGAGAAAAGCAGAGACATCCTTCAGACAGAATCCAAAGGTGAATTCTGTGATACTTCTTACCAGGACCTGTATTTTTTCGGGCCTGTATGCCCATCCCAAGGTTTTGTCTTGCTATACGTTGAAGTAAATAGATTGCTGACTTGGAGACTTGCATGTGATTCATGCCTTCTTAGGGAATACATATTTGTATAATGTTAGAGATCTTTCTAAAGATGCTTACTCCTTGGAAGAAAAGTTATGACCAACCTAGATAGTATATTCAAAAGCAGAGACATTACTTTTCCAACTAAGGTCCGTCTAGTCAAGGCTATGGTTTTTCCTGTGGTCATGTATGGATATGAGAGTTGGACTGTGAAGAAGGCTGAGTGCCGAAGAACTGATGCTTTTGAACTGTGGTGTTGGAGAAGACTCTTGAGAGTCCCTTGGACTGCAAGGAGATCCAACCAGTCCATTCTGAATGAGATCAGCCCTGGGTGTTCTTTGGAAGGAATGATGCTAAACCTGAAGCTCCAGTACTTTGGCCACCTCATGCGAACAGTTGCCTCTTGGAAAAGACTCTGATGCTGGGAGGGATTGGGGGCAGGAGGAGAAGGGGACAACAGAGGATGATGGCTGGATGGCATCACTGACTCAATGGATGTGAGTCTGGGTGAACTCCTGGAGTTGGTGATGGACAGGGAGGCCTGGTGTGCTGCGATTCATGGGGTTGCAAAGAGTCGGACACAACTGCGCAACTGAAATGAACTGAACTAGAGATCTTTCTCTACTGTTTTCATAAAGGAAGTGCCTAGTAACCAAAATATTTTTCCGAACTCTTAAAGTAACTGTGAGGCATTACAGGTGAATTTTATACTCAAGGAAAGGAAATAACAGTAAATATTAAAGCTTTTAAATATTTTTATTCCACTTCTCTCTCTCCATTCCTCATTTGCTGCCCCCCTTCTCTTTTTCTCCCTCTTTCTTTTAAATTCATAACTCAGTTTAACCTTCCTTTAAGGTATATGATCTCTCAGACTCACTACTTTTGGAGTGATTTGTTAGTGGTTCCTTTTCTGTTATGTGAGTAACCTTGCTTTTAAAGCCTTCCAGGAATGGGATGCAAAAAAGAAAGAAGTTTTTTTCTAATTTAGTTACAGTAGAGTAAGCCTTCAAGGCTCACATAAACTCCAGCTCAGTATACTGGGGTAGCAAACCATACAGAAGTTTGAAGGGAAAGCACTCACTGGCAGTAAGAACAGTTTCATGGAATATCTCTTGAGATATATAGTTAATCATTAAAATAGTAGGCATCATATATTTTTCTTAGCAATAGAAATATTATTATCATTATTCCAGCATATGTCAAGGCTGTATATTGTCACCCTGCTTATTTGACTTATACGCAGAGTACATCATGTGAAATGCCAGATTGGATGAGGCACAAGCTGGAATCAAGATTGCCAGGATAAATATCAATAATCTCAGATATGCCGATGATATCACCCATATGGTAGAAAGCAAAGAGGAACTAAAGAGCCTCTTGATGAAAAGAAAAGAGGAGAGTGAAAAAGCTGGCTTAAAATTCCACTTCCAAAAACAGATCACGGCATCCAGTCCCATCACTACTTCATGGCAAATAGATGGGCAAACAATGGAAACAGTGAGAGACTATTTTCCTGGGCTCCAAAATCACTGCAGAAGATGACTGCAGCCATAAAATTAAAAGACGCTTGTTCCTTGGAAGAAAAGTTATGATCAACCTAGACAGCATATTGAAAAGCAGAGAAATTACTTTGCCAACAAAGGTCCATTTTGTCAAAGTAATTTTTTTTCCAATAGTCATGTATGGATGTGAGAGTTGGACCAAAAAGAAAGCTGAGGGGATGACAGAGGATGAGATGTTTGGATGGTATCACTAACTGAATGGACCTGGGTTTGAGCAAGCTCTTGGAGTTGGTGATGGACAGGGAAGCCTGGCGTGCTGCAATCCATGGGGTTACAAAGAGTTGGACATGACTGAGCGATTGAACTGAACTAAATAGATGTTGACTATTGAGTCATACAGATATTAATGAGCACAAAATTACAGGTAACACCTGTTCTTGGCAACAGGGTTAGAATCAGGCTCTAGGTTCCCAAGTCCATTCTCTTAACTTCTGTGCTCCACTGCCTAACTGTCATTTAGTAGTGAATGTCTCACATTGTTCTCAAATTGTTTTAATATGTTATATGAATACGTTTTAATATGCTTAATATGTTTAATATTTTTAAATTGTTTTAATATGTATTAACACTTTAAATCTTCACAGAACCTAAGAAATAAGGCCTATTATTCTTCCCATTTTGTAGATAAGCAAACTAAGATACTTATCTTATTATTAATAAGATAATAATAAGTATTAATAATAATACTATTATTATTGCATATAATCCATATGCAATAGATATGGATTATAAATGAAGAGAGTTTAGCTCGAGTCTTGATAATCTTAATTTATCAAGCTAGTAGTTAAGAATGGAAGCTAGTAGTTAAGAATGGAATTTAATTCTTGAATAAATGAGAGCATATCTAAGAGATAATTGGCATGGAAAATTAAAATAAAGTCATGCGTTCCTGTCTTTAAGGAGTCAGAGTCTAGTAAAAACAAAAAATTATAGAGAATATTTGGAAAGAGTGTTTGATGAGAGAAATCGGTCTTGAAAGTTATATACACACTCTACAAGGAATTTTTGAGCATAGAGTTTTGTTAGAATTTTGCAGCTGGGAAAATATCTTTGCCAACTTGTGCCCTTTTAAATTTAAAAATAAAGTATTGTGTCTCAAATATCTTTAATTCTACTCTAAAATTCTTGCTTTAAGCAAACTAAAAAAAAAATAAGAAACTTCTAAGTATTAGTAACTTTTGACACAAGTGCTTTGAGAATTGAAAATTTTGGATTATTACTATTTTTTAAAAGAAAGGTGAAGAAAAATGTGAATTTTTAAATTAATATTTAGAAAGTTTGTTACTTTTATACTTATTCTATGTCTTATTATTAACAGAGTTGAGCTTATATCTATTTACTAAAGACTCAAATATCTTTCCTACTCTATTAAAATAATGGTTCCATATCTCTAAGATTTATTGCTTATCTCCTCAAGGTTACCAATGCTTATAGTAGGTGATTTCATTTGTTAGAGTGCTATTTTTACCTAAAATTTTTCATGTAAATATTTAAGTCTTCACAGTTTAAGAAATAGTTTTATCAGCTGACTGTAACTTCACAAATCTAGTTTTAATCAACTAAACAAATTTCCTTAAAATCAGATGCATACCTGAAACTATTATCTTTCCTTGTTAAAAATGAGTAAAATGAAAACAACTCCAGAACCACAAACAGACAATTTTCAATGACACTTTCTGTTGGAAGCTGTCATTGTTGACTTAACCTTAATGTTTTAGGGCTGAAAAGTACTGAAGAATTAACCAGATACAGGCTACTGATGTATTAGCTCATACAATGATAATCAGTTGGAACTTGTATATCTGATAAAGACTTTCTCACTGAGTGATACAAATTCCAGTGATTTCTAAAGTCATTACAGCTTCCTAGGTGGCACTAGTGATAAAGGAATCTGCCTGCTAATGCAGGGACATAAGAGACTTGGGTTCCATCCCTGGATTGGGAAGATGCCCCTGAAGGAGAGCATGGCAACTCACTCCAGTATTCTTGCCTGGAGAATTCCGTGGACAGAGGGGCCAGGCAGGCTACAGTCCATGGGGTGGCAAAGAGTTTGACATGACTGAAGTGACTTAACACACAAGGCACACATTATTTGTTCCTCTTAGGACATTATTTAA
This sequence comes from Aepyceros melampus, assembly GCA_006408695.1. Lineage (NCBI taxonomy): Eukaryota > Metazoa > Chordata > Mammalia > Artiodactyla > Bovidae > Aepyceros > Aepyceros melampus. The sequence continues at coordinate 148,617 of SJXQ01009153.1, forward strand.
ATGAAAGATACCATTTCTGCATACAAGACTCGCTTCCTAAAGGATGTAGCCAAAAATTACATGTATTTCTGATTATTAGTGGGGTTTAATGACGGTATATATCTATGCATTTACCATCTTATAATGTTTACACAATCTCCCTAGTAAACATAATGTTTCTGAGAACCAAAGATAAAAAGCTAATAAATATTTAAGGTCTTTGCTATTCTGGGTGAGTTGGATATATTACATCTAATCTCCAAACAATCAAGCTCGGTGAGAAACCTGAGAAGCAAAGAAGTAAAGCAGCCAGAGTCACTGGAGTTTTAATCCAACTGTCTGTGATTTTTAAGCCTGTACATGATATCTTATTGCTGCTCATAAAAGGAGATCTAATTTGCTCATCTCTGGTTTCAACTGAAGTTATTAGAAAATAGATTAATTCCATAAAGCTGATTTTCAGATTTCATAAAAATGTGAGCATATTAAGATGGAGAGAATTTAAACACGCACATATTTACCTTTCAGGTTTAATTCAGTTCTGGAAAAAATGCAAATTTTATCAAATATATTTATGCTCCCATCTTGGAATAAAAAACTGTAAAAAGGTACACTAAATATTATAATAAAGTTGTATGAGTCCTAAAATATATCTCTATATAAAGAGAAATTGATCTCTCAAACTAAAATTGAAAGCTAAAAGGATATTGACATGTGAGTTGTTCTGATGCTGGTATATTGAAGTGTTAAGCTATATTCTAATAAGTTCTGAATATTAATAAAATACCTAATTTTTAGTCCTCCTTTTACCAAAAATTATGTGATTAGACAAGCCTTTAATTTCCCTGGCCCTCAAGTTCAGCACCTATAAAACGAAGCACTAGATTTGAAGCCCATTTTTGTCTTGAAAATATCTAATTTCATTCCAATACTCCTAGAGAGTGAAGTTATTTAGAAAATATGTACACATTGATTTCTGATTCCTCTGCCTTTCCTAAACCCAGCTTTTGCAGCTGTAAGTTCTCAATTCATGTATTGCTGAAGACTAGCTTGAAGAATTTTGAGCATTACCTTGCTCGCATGTGAAATGAGTGCAATTGTGACGTAGTTTGAACATTCACTGGCATTACATGAAATACATGCTGCATGAAGATATTATATATAAAGTTTAAAATCTTATGCCAGTGAAATAAATTTGATCCAGCACCTTAATATTCCTAAAGATTTTTTTTGTTGTTGTTGTTTTAATTCCAACACTTTCTTTATATGGAACACTAAACTTGAGAACTTTCTGAATTGAAAGGAAGATTTGCCTTTAGCATTCCAGTGCTTAGGCATTGTGAAAACTGTCTACTTAACCTCTTTTCCCCAGACCTATAGCATTGTCTCTATGAATTTTACCACTAAGTTAAGTGATAAGACAGAAAAATGGCGAGGAAGGAGGGAGGAAAGAAGTAGGAAGTGGAGGGAGAGGAGAGGAAAAGAGAGCAGAAAATGATACTAAGATAGAGAGTAGAAACAGAGAAAATATTTGTCTTCCCAAGTTTGCATAAGACATGTATATCTATAGATATATATTTTTTCCACTAAATATTCATCCTGTCACCTCAAGGCTTATTGATAGTCATAATTTTTAACCTTCATCATGTCAGCAAATTTGGTCTATCTTCTGTCTTAAATATTGAAAGTCTGACTGCTTTCAGCAATGGAATAGGGTAGAAGCTATGCTGTGCCAGTTTCTGGTTCCAGGTCTTCTGACTGGCATCTTTAATTTTCTGTCTCTAAGAGTACTTCCTTTTAGGACTCAGCCTCTATTACTATGAACTCTCCATATAGATTAGAGTAAGTTGCTATACTGAATTTCTATATCGTCTTTATCCTTCTTTCTCTGCTCCCCCTCCATCTCCTTTTCTCCTCCTTCTTCTACATTTAAATTGGCTGTATGTGATTATTTTTTAGCTGTAATTGAATCTTTCTCTCTCTATATATGCCCCCAGACTATTAGTTTCTGTGCACTTTAAGAAACTACCTAGTAAATGGAAAGCCCTTGGGATTTGAAATCCTTTTGATCTGGGGCTTGATGTTGTCTGTGTCATTTATTATCTTTAAGCAGTTGTCAGTTCCTTAACATTTACCCAAATCAGTTTTATTTTTTTTACATTTGCTAAAAATTTCATCAGTAATTTACAGTGAGGATTAGATAAATGAAATTTACTTGTTGATAATAATATTCCTTGCAAAACTGAGGTGAAATTAAAGAATTTATTTAAATGTCCCAGTGTCAGACAGTGAATAATGGTAACTTCTGTTACTCCTATTGTTTTTGTTAATATAAATATTTTCTACATGTGAGTAATGGTTAAAAATGGGACAATAAGGTAAAAATCTTTCAAGATTTATTTTAATGGTGGTATTTCTTGTTTTAGAATGAATGGTAATATAAATTAGTGAATCAGACAATAAATAATCGAATATAAATAACAAGTAGAATGGTAGAGTTATTTGGATCTGCTGTTCAGAAGACAGAATAACTGCTATGAAATACTTATAAACCTTAATTTCAAAATGATGTTCTACAAGGCAGAAAGGACTTGGTAGACAAATTATCATATACTTTTATGAATATTCAGTACACTGACAAGAGATCCAAATCTAAATTCTCATTTTAGAGTGGGCTTCCTGAGGCTACCCCAAGCATAATGGTGTTAACATGAGTTTCCTGGAACAGATCATGAAATGGGTGATAGAAAGTAGAAGCTTTGTTGTGGAGTACTCTTACAATATACATCAATAAAGAAATGAGGGGGGTTTTTCAAGATGGCGGAGGAATAGGACGGAGAGACCACTTTCTCCGGCACAAATTCATCAAAAGAACAT
>SJXQ01009154.1:0-12806 GCA_006408695.1 Aepyceros melampus
AATGTTCTATTTTCATTCTTTTACATGTAGCTGCCCAGTTTACCCAGCATCACTTATTGGAAAACAAAACAAAACAAAACAAAAACGCCTCTCCTTATGCTTTGTCTTGCCTCCTTTGTCATAATTAGACATAAGTGTATGGATTTATTTCTGAGTTTCCTATATTGTTCCATTCGTCTACATGCCTGCTTTTATTCTAGTACCACACTGTTTTGATTATTGAGGCTTTCTAGTATAGCCTAAACTCAAGGAGCACAATACTTCCACCTCTGTTTTCCTTTTTCAAGACTGTTTTGGCTATTCAGAACCTTTTGTGGGTCCATAGAAATTTTAAAATCACTTGTTCAATTTCTGTAAAAGAAAAAAATGCTATTGATTATTTTGATAGGGATTTCATTGACCCTGTAGATTGCCTTGGGCAGTGTGATTATTTTAATAATTTCTAGTCCATAAACTTGGTATGTATTTCTATCTGTTGATGTTATCTTCAGTTTCTTTCATCAGCATCTTAGAGTTTTCTGAGTATAGGTCTTTTATCTCTTTAGATTTATACATAGGTAGTTTATTCTTTTTGATAAGATTATACAGATAGGGTTGTTTCCCTAAGTTCACTTTCTAATAGCTCATTGTTAGTGTATAGAAATACAGCAGATTTCTGTATATTAATTTGTATCCAGCAACTTTACCAAATTCATTGTTAAGTTCTAGTAGTAGTATTTTGGTGATGTCTTTAGGATATTCTGTGTATAATATTATGTAATCTGCAAACAGTGACAGTTCTATTTTTTCCTTTCCAATTTGCATTCCTTTTCTTTTACTTATCTGATTGCTGTGATTGGAACTTCTAGTACTATGTTGAATAAAAGTGATGAAAAATGGGCATTTTTGTCTTGTTTCTGATCTTAGAGGAAATGCTTTTAGCCTTTCACCTTTGAATATGATGGTAGCTGTTGGTTTATCATATATGGCCTTTATTATGTTTAGGTATGTTCCTTCTATACCAGCTTTATAGAGAGTTCTTACATAACAGAGTGTTGAATTTTATTGAAAGCCTTTCCTGTACATATTGACATGATCATGATTTTTATTCATTTTGTTAATGTGATACATATCACAGTGATTTTCAGATATTGAATCATCCTTGCATAACTTGGATATATCCCACTTGATCATGGTGTATGACCCTTTAAACATATTGTGGATTTATTTGCTAATGTTTTGTTGAGGATTTTTCATCTGTATTTATCAGTGATATTAGCCTGTAGTTTTTGTTTTTGCGATACCTTTGTCTGGTTTTGGTATCAATTAATGAATTGATGTATGAATTTGGAAGCATTTTTTTTTTTCTCTACAAAGTGTTGGAATAGTTTGAAAAGGGTAGGTTGTTACCCTTCTCTACATGTTTGATAGAATTCACCTGTGAAACCATTTTGTCCTGGACTTTTGTTTGTTAGGAGTTTTAAAATTATGGATTCACTTTCATCCTCAGGATTGGTCTGTTGTTATTTTCTCTTCCTGGTTCAGTTTTGAGTGACTGAACATTTCTCTGAATTTGTCCATTTCTTCAAGGTTGTCCATTTTATTGGCATATGGTTCATAGGAATCTCTTGCAATACTTTATATTTCTCTGTCAGTTGCAACTTCTTTTTCACTCCTGATTTTATTGATCTGCAACCCTCCATACTCTGCTTTTAATTATGAGTCTGGCTCAAGGTTTATCAATTTTTGTTTCATCTTTTCAAAGAACCAGCTGTTAGTTTCAGTCATCTTTTCTAGGTTTTTTTTTTCTTGGCCCCCATTTCATTTGTTTCTGCGCTGATCTTTGATTTCTTTCCTTCTTCAAATTTTGGGTTTTGCCTGTTTTCCTAGTTCCTTTGTTGTAAGGTTAGGTTTATCTGAGATTTTTTTTCTTATTTCCTGAGATAGGCATAGATTGCTCTAAGTTTCCTTCACAGAACTGCTTTTGCTATATCCTGTGTATTTTCATTTGTGTTATAATTTTAATTTGTCTCTAGGTACTTTATTTTTTTCTTTGATATGTTCAGTGATACATTGATTAGTAGCATAGTTTCCAGGCTGTATGGGTTTGTGTTTGGGACATATTTTTCCTTGTACTTGATTTCAATGCTCATTGCATTGGGGTCAGAAAAGACACTTGATATGATTTCAGTTTTCTCAAATTTTATTAGTGCTTGTTTTGTGGCTTAGCATATAACAGTACTGGAAAACATTGTATATACATTTGAAAAGAATGTGTATTCTACTGCTTTTAGCTGAATGTTCTACATATATCCTTAAGTTCATTTCATCTAATATATCATTTAAAGCCAATGTTTATTTCTGTCAAATGACCTGTCCATTGATATAAGAGAGGTTTTAAAGTTCCTTATTATTATTGTGTTACTGTTATCTCCGTTTATGTCTGTTGATGTTTACTTTATGTATTGTGCATGCGTGCGGCTCAGTCATGTCCAACTTTTTGTAACCCCATGGACTGCAGCTTGCCAGGCTCCTCTGTCCATAGGATTTTCTAGGCAAGAGGACTGGAATGGATTGCCATTTCCTCTTCCAGGGCATCCTCCCACCCAGGGATTAAGCCTGTGTCTCCTGCATTGGCAGGCAGATTCTTTACCACTGAGCCAGATGTTAGGACAGGCTTTATGTATTTAGGTACTCCTATTTTGGGTACATTTATATTTGCAGTTGTTTATCTTCTTGAATTGATCCCGTGATCATTATGTAATGTCCTTCTTTGTTTCTTGTTACAGTCTCTGTTTTAAAGTCAGTTGTTTTATTTCTTCCTTGCCTTTACTTTCATTTTTATTTCCATGAAATACCATTTTCTGTCCTCACTTTCATTCTTGGTCTTTCTTTAGATCTGAAGTTAATCTCTTGTATGTGCCATGTATATGGATTTTGCTTTTGTATCTATTCAGTCACCCTGTCTTTTGATTGGAGCATTTAGTCAATTTACAATTAATGTAAATAATATATATGTATTTACCACCATTTTGTGTATAATTTTGCAGTTGTTTTTGTAGTTCTTATGGTTCTCTTGTTACTAATTGACTATCTTTAGTGTTCTGTTGGATTCATTTTTCTTTTGTATGATGACCTTTTATAGACTTTTGGTCTGTAGTTACCATGATGTTTATATATAGCAGTGTGTATGACTGTTTACGTTGTTCCCTTCTTAACTTCAAATGCATTTTTAAAACCTTGTATTTTTAACCCCCAACCCCTATGTATACTTTTGTTATCATATTTTGCATATTTTTGCTTCATGTATCCCTCACTACATGTTTCAGATATTTCCTACTTTATTCTTATAATATTTCAGCTGGCATTGTATGTAGTTTATTTATTATGACTACTGTGGCTCAGATCATGAACTCCTTATTGCCAAATTCAGATTTAAATTGAAGAAATTAGGGGAAACCACTAGACCATTCAGGTATGACCTAAATCAAATCCCTAATGATTATACAGTGGAAGTGAGAAATAGATTTAAGGGACCAGATCTGATAGAGTGCCTGATGAACTATGGACAGAAATCTGGGACATTGTTCAGGAGACAGGGAACAAGACCAACCCCAAGAAAAAGAAATGCAAAAAAGCAAAATGACTGTCTGAGGAGGCCTTGCAAATAGCTGTGAAAAGAAGAGAAGCCAAAAGCAAAGGAGAAAAGGAAAGATATACCCATCTGAATGTGGAGTTCCAAAGAATAGCAAGGAGAGTTAAGAAAGCCTTCCTAAGCGATCAGTTCACAGAAATAGAGGAAAACAATAGAATGGGAAAGACTAGAGATCTCTTCAAGAAAATTAGGTATACCAAGGGAACTTTTCATGCAAGGATGGGCTCAATAAAGTACAGAAATGGTATGGACCTAACAGAAGCAGAAGATATGAAGAAGAGGTGGCAAGAATTAGGAACCATCACTGCGAACAAAGCTAGTGGAGATGATAGAATTCCAGTTGAGAGTACATCATGAGAAACGCTGGGCTGGATGAAGCACAAGCTGGAATCAAGATTGCTGGGAGAAATATCAATAACCCCAAATATGCAGATGACACCAGCCTTATGGCAGAAAATGAAGAGGAACTAAAAAGCCTCTTGATGAAAGTGAAAGAGGAGACTGAAAAATTTGGCTCAAAGCTCAACATTCAGAAAACAAAGATCATGGCATCTGGTCCCATCACTTCATGGCAAATAGATCGAGAAACAGTGGAAACAGTGTCAGACTTTATTTTTTTTGGCTCCAAAATCACTGCAGATGGCAATTGCAGTAATGAAATAAAAACATGCTTACTCCTTTAAAGGAAGGTTATGACCAACCTACACAGTATATTAAAATGCAGATACATTACTTTGCCAACAAATGTCCATCTAGTTAAGGCTGTGTTTTTTCCAGTGGTCATGTATGGATGTGAGAGTTGGACTATAAAGAAAGCTGAGCTCTGAAAAATTGATGCTTTTGAACTGTGGTGTTGGAGAAGACTCTCTCTTGAGAGTCCCTTGGACTACAAGGAGATCTAAGCAGTCCTATCTAAAGGAAATAAGTCCTGATGCTGAAGCTGAAACTCCAGTACTTTGGCCACCTGATGCAAAGAGCTGACTCATTTGAAAAGACCCTGATGCTGGGAATGATTGGAGGAGGGAGGAGAAGGGGATGACAGAGGATGAGATGGTTAGATGGCATCACCAACTCAATGGACATGAGTTTGAGTAAACTCTGGGAGTTGGAGATGGACTTTGAAGCCTTGCATGCTGCAGTCCATAGGATCACAAAGAGTCAGACATGACTGAGTGACTGAACTAAACTGAACTGAATGTATCTTTGCTTTTATCAATGAGGTTTTTCCTTTCCTAATTTTCGTTTTTCTAGTATGCCTTTTTCTTTTTCACTTAGAGTCGTCCTCTTAGTATTTCTTGTAAAGCTGATTTGGTGGTGCTGAATCATTTTCACTTTTGTTTTGTCAGTAAAACTTTGATCTCTCCATTAAATTTGAATGAAAGGCTTGCTGGGAAGAATATTCTTGGTTGTAGGTTTTTCCCTTTCATCACTTTAAACATTATCATGCTGCTGTCTTCTGTACTGCAGGTTCTGCTGGAAAGTCAGCTGAAAGCCTTATGTGAATTGTCTTATATATGTAACTTATGGATTTTACTTGCTGCTTTTTATATTCTTTTATTGCTAATTTTTGCCGTTACAATACAAGTGTGTGTTTCTTGGTGTAGTCCACTTTGTTGTTGTTCAATCTCTATGTCATGTCTGACTCTTTGTGACACCATAGACTGCAGCACACCAGGCTTCCCTATCCTTTGTTATCTCCAGGAGCTTGCTCAAATTCACATCCACTGAGTCGGTGACGCCATCCAACCATCTCATCCTCTGTCACCACTTCTCTTCCAGGCTTCAATCTTTCCCAGCATCAGGGCCTTTTCCAGGCGGTCGGCTCTTTGCATCAGGTGGCCAAAGTATTGGAGCTTCAGTTTCAACATCAGTCCTTCCACTGAATTTTCAGGGTTGATTTCCTTTAGGATTGACTGGTTTCATCTCCTTGTAGTTCAAGGAACTCTCAAGAGTCTTCTCCAGTACCACAGTCTGAAAGCATAAATTCTTTAGTGGTCAGCCTTCTTTATGGTCCAACTCTCATATCCATACATGACTACTGGAAAGACCAGAGTTTTGACTAGATGGACTTTTGTCAGCAAAGTGATGTCTCTACTTTTTAATACAATGTCTACGTTTGTCATAGCTTTTTTTTTTTTCCCAAGGAGCAAGCATCTTTTAATGTCATGGCTCCAGTCACCATCCATAGTGATTTTGGAGCTTAAGAAAATAAAATCTGCAGCTGTTTCCATTGTTTCCCCATCTGCTTGCCATGATGTGATAAGCGGATGCCATGATCTAGTTTTTTGAATGATGAGTTTTAAGCCAGGTTTGTCACTCTCAGCTTTCACTTTTATCAAGAGGTTGTTTAGCTTCTCTTTGCTTTCTGCCATTAGGGTGGTATCACCTACATATCTGAAACTTCTAGCAATCTTGAGTTCAGCTTGTGCTTCATTTATCCTGGGGTTTCTCATGATTTATTCCGTAAATAAGTTAAAAAAGCAGGGTGACAATATATAACATTGATGTACTACTCCTTTCTCAATTTTGAACCAGTCCATTGTTCCATATCTAGTTCTGTCTGTTGCTTGTTGACTTGTATACAGGTTTCTCAGGAGGCTGGTAAGGTGGTTTGGTATTCCCTTCTCTTTAAGAATTTTCCATAGTTTGTTGTGATCCACACAGTCAAAGGCTTTAGTGTAGTCAATGAAGGGAACAGATTTTTCTCTTTTTTTTGGAATTCCCTTATTTTTCTGTGATTCAACAGATGTTGGCAATTTGATCTCTGGTTCCTCTGCCTTTTCTAAATCTCTCTTGTACATCTGGAAGTTCTCAATTCATGTACTATTGAAGCTTGAAGGATTTTGAGCATTACTTTGCTAGCAAGTGGAATCACCATATTTGCGTGGTAGTTTGAATAATCTTTGGCATGGCTCTTTGGGATTTGAATGAAAGCTTACATTTTCCTGGCCTGTGACCATTGCTGAGTTTTCCAAATTTGCTGGTAGCACTTTAAAAGCATCGTCTTTTAGGATTTGTTTATATTTTCTGTTTGTTGAAAACTTCTAACTTCTAGTCTTATGCATCCATTCCTCTCTCAGGTTCTTTGACCATGCATATGATTCTTATTTTGAAATCTTGGGTAGACCACCTAGCTTTACTTCACTTAATTTTTCTTCTAGTGTCTTATCCTGTTCATTCATTGGAGCATATTCCTCTTTTCCCTCATTTTTTTTTCTAATTTGTTGCTTTTATTTCTATGTATCATGTAGGTTGGTTATATTTCCTGACCTTGGAAGAATGGCCTTTTATAGAAGAAGCATATGTGTCCAATCAGCACACTCTCTTCTCAGCCCTATGTGGGCTGAGTGAGTCTGTCTGTCGTTGTGGTCTGACTACTATGGGTTATCTGGTGGGCTTGACTGGCTCCTGTCCAGTTACTTGCCAGGCCCTGCTTTGTGTAGAGGCTGATGACCAGTGTTTGGCTGGTGACCAGTGAATCACAAGGTGTATGGAACCTGAGGGTTCCTAGGACTAGAACTGGCTCGCCAGCAGGAAAAGCTGGGTTCCGGGGTGGGCGACTGGGGAGGGGGGCAGTGTTCCCACATCTACTCTTGGCCTGTTCTTGTGTGCAACTGGCTTCTGACATGGCTGGCTTTGGATTCCAGTGCATCCCAAAGCTTGCACTGGCCTACTGGTTAGTGGGGCTGGATCCCAGAATGGCTGGCTGGCTGCTGGTGAATCAGAGGTATTTCAGACCTGAAGTGGCATGCTTGTGGGAAGGCTGGAGTCTGGGAGCCCTAGGGCTCTGGTTGGCCTGCTGGTGTGTTGACTGGGTCTTGAGAAGGCAGGCTAGAGGGCTGCTATGGTCCTGCGGCTGGTGTTGCTGAATGGGGCTAGGACCCACGGGGTATTGCGGTTGGTGCCTAGCCACTGGTGGATACCACAGAGTCCCAGGGTTTCTGGCTGTAGGGCCCTATGGACCCTGGGTCTGGAAACTGCGTGCTGCTGTTGGGGACTGCTCCTGGGCCCTCAGGCAGGTTGTGGTTGTTGTTGTTCAGTCACATAGTTGCATCTGACTTTTTGCGAATGGCAAATAGTCATCCATGGATGGCAGCACACAAGGCTTCCCTGTTCTTCACTATATCCTGGAGTTTGCTCATACTCATATCCACTGAGTTGATGATGCCATCCAACCATCTCATCCTCTGTCATTCCCTCTTCTCCTGCATTCAGTCTTTCTCAGCATCATGGTCTTTTCCAATGAGTCAGCTTTTCACATCAGATGGCCAGAGTATTGGAGCTTCATACTCAGTCCTTCCAGTGAATATTCTGGACTGATTCCTTTAGGATTGACTGGTTGGCTCTCCTTGCAGTGTCAGGGACTTTCAAGAGGCTTCTCCAACACCACAGTTTGAAAGCATCAGTTCTTTGGTGCTGAGCCTTTTTTATAGTCCAATTCTCACATCCATACATGACTACTGGAAAAACCAAAGCCTTGACTAGATGGACCTTTGTTGACAAATTGATGGCTCTGCTTTTTAACATGCTGTCTAGCTTTGTCATAGCTTTTCTTCCAAGGACCAAATGTCTTTTAATTTTGTGGCTGTAGTCACCATCAGCAGTGATTTCAGAGTCCAAGAAAGTAAAGTCTGTCACTGTTTCCATTTTTCCCCCATCTGTTTGCATTAAGTGATGGGACTAGATGCCATGATCTTAGTTTTAGAATGTTGAGTTTTAAGCCAAAATTTTCACTCTCCTCTTTCACTTTCATCAAGAGGCTCTTTAGTTCCTCTTCACTTTCTGTCATGAGGGTGGTGTCATCTGCATATTTGAGGTTATTGATATTTCTCCTGGCAATCTTGATTCCAGTTTGTGCTTCATTTAGCCTGGCATTTCACAAGATGTACTCCACATATAAATACAATATGCAGTGCTTACAAACACACACACACACACACACACACACATGTTTACAACAGTACAACAAGCAGGGTGACAATATACAGCTTGAAGTACTCCTTTCCCAATTTGGAATCAGTCCATTTTTCCATGTCCCATTCTAACTATTGCTTCTTGATTTGCATACAGGTTTCTCAGGAGGCAAGTAAGGTGGTCTGGTATTCCCATCTCTTTCAGAATTTTCCATAGTATATTGTGAATCACGCAGTCAAAAGCTTTATTGTAGTCAGTGAAATAGAAGTAGATGCTTTTTTGGAATTCCTTTGGTTTTCTGTGATCCAGTCGATAAATCCAGCTTGAACATCTGGAAGTTCTCAATTTATGTACTATTGAAGCCTAGCATGGAGAATTTTGAGGATTACTTTGCTAGCAGATGAAATGAGTGCAATTGTGCAGTGGTTTGACGTTCTTTGGCATTGCCCTTTAGGATTGGAATAAAAACTGACCTTTTCCAGTCTTGTGACCACTGCTGAGTTTTCCAAATTTGCTGGCATATTGATTGCAGCACTTTCACAGCATCAACTTTTAGGAGTTGAAATAGCTCAACTGGAATTCCATCACCTCCACTAGCTTTGTTCATAGTGATGCTTTCTAAGGCCCACTTGACTTCACACTCCAGGATGTCTGGCTCTAGGTGGTTATCACACCATTGTGGTTATCTGGGTCATGAAGATCTTTTTTGTATAGTTCTTTTGTGTATTGTTGCCAACTCTTCTTAATATCCTCTGCTCCTGTTAGGTCCATATCGTTTCTGTCCTTTATTGTGCCCCTCTTGGCACGAAATGTTCCCTTGGTATCTCTAATTTTCCTGGAGAGATCTCTAGTGCTCCCTGTTGTATTGTTTTCCTCTATTTCTTTGCATTATTTACTTAAGAAGGCTTTCTTCTCTCTTCTTGCTATTCTTTGGAACTCTGCATTCAGTTGGATATATATCTTTCCTTTCCTCTTTGCCTGTCACGTCTCTCCTTTTCTCAGCTATTTGTAAGGCCTCCTCAGACAGCCATTTGTCTTGCTGCATTTCTATTTTGGGGGGATGGTTTTTGTCACCATCTCCTGTATAATGTTACAAACTTTGGTCCATTGTTCTTCAGGCATTTTGTCTATCAGATACAATCCCTTGAATCTATTTGTAATTTATTTGAATCTATTTGTAATTTCTACTGTATAATCACAAAAATTTGATTTAGGTCATACCTGAATGATTTAGTGTTTTTCCCTACTTTCCTCAATTTAAGTTTGAAATTTGCAATAAGTGATCTGAGGCACAGTCAGCTCCTTGTCTTGTTTTTGCTGTCACTGGTAGATATGGACATGTCAGTGGGTGGATGTGGACTCATGGGGTCCTAAGGCAGCCTTCCTGCTGGTGAGTGGGGCTGTGTCCCAGCTCAGTAGTTGCTTGACCTGATGCCTCCCAGTAACAAACCTCAGGTTAGTTGGTTGAAGGTGGGTTTCCCTGGTGGCTGAGGTGGTAAGGAATCTGCCTGCAATGCAGGAGACCAGGTTCAATCCCTGGGTTGGGAAGATTCCCTGGGGAAGAGAACAGGTACCCACTCCCGTATTCTTGCCTGGAGAATTCTATGGACAGAGGAGCCTGGTGGGCTACAGTCCATGGGGTTGCAAAGAGTCAGACAACAACTGAGTGACTAATTCTTTCACTTTGAGTTCCCAGGTGACTTTAGTGGTAAAGAATCTGCCTCCCAATGCAGGAGACATGAAAGACGTGTGTTCAATCCTTGGGTCAGGAAGATTCCTTGGAGGAGGAAATGGCAACCCACTCTAGAATTCTTGCCTGGAGAATTCCGTGGACAGAGGAGCCTGGTGGGCTATGGTCCATAGGCTCACAAAGAGTTGGACACGACTGAGTGACTTAGCACGCACAGGGCTGTGTCCTGAAATTAATAAGTTCAAAGGAGGATTCCAAAATGGCACTTCTAGTCCAGTGTCCACATTGTAGAGTGAGCTCTCCAAAATGGCAATAACTAGTGTATTTGCCCTCAGATGAGTTCCAGTTCCCTCCTGCCTCTTTGGGAGACTGCACAATATTAGCAGGTTCATTTGACCCACGCTTCTTTCAAATTACTTCTATCCTAGGGGCTGGAGTGTGTGAGATTTTGTGTGCCGCCTCTAAGAATGGGATCTCTACTTCCCATAGCCCTCTGGATCTTCCCTAAGTAAGCCCTGCTGCCTTCAAAGCCAAACATTGTCAGAGCTCATCTAACTGGTTCAGGACACCCTGACTGGGGAGCCTGATGTGGGGTTCAGTCTCCCCACTCCTTGAGAAGAACCTATTGGAATTGTAATTACTCTTCCATTTGCAAGTCATCTAACAGAAAGTCTAGGTTTTGACTATACTGTGAATCTCCTTCTCCTACCTGTCTCCTTGTGGTTCCTTCTTCATATCTCTAGTTTTTAGAAGTTCTTTTCTGGTAGACTGTCTTTCTCATCAAAGTTTTTCTATAAATAATTGTAATTTTGTGTACCTATGAGGTGAGGTGAACTAGGGATCTTCTTACTTTGCCATGCCATCTTGTATTAGGTCAGTCCATTTGCAAATGTTGAACCATTCTTGATTCCAGGAATACTGCTAAGTTGCTTCAGTCATGTCCGACTCTGGGCGACCCCATAGACAGCAGCCCAGTAGCCTCCTCTGTCTTTGGGATTCTCCAGGCAAGAATACTGGAGTGGGGTGCCATTGCCTTCTCCAATGCATGAAAGTGAAAAGCGAAAGTGAAGTCGCTCAGTCGTGCGGACTCTTAGTGACCCCATGGACTGCAGCCTACCAGGCTTCTCCATCCATGGGACTTTCCAGGCAAGAGTACTGGAGTGGGGTGCCATTGTCTTCTCTGGATTCCAGGAATAAATCTTACTCGATCATGGTGTATGGTCCTCTTAATGTGAAGGAAAATTCAGTTTGCTAATATTTTCTTGAGGTTTTTGCATTTAAGTTCAACAGAAATATTGGTTTATATATATTTTTTCCTATAGTGTCTTTGTGTTTGGTATTAGGATAATGCTGGCCTACTGAAATGAGTTTGGGTGTGTTTCCTTCCTTCAATTTTTGGAAGAGTTTGAAAAGGATTGACATCAGTTCTTCTTTAAATATTTGATAGAATTCCTCAATGAGGCCTTTTGGTCCTGGACTTCTCTTTGTTGGGAGGTGTTTACAGTTTGCTAATATTTTCTTGAGGTTTTTGCATTTAAGTTCAACAGAAATATTGGTTTATATATATTTTTTCCTATAGTGTCTTTGTGTTTGGTATTAGGATAATGCTGGCCTACTGAAATGAGTTTGGGTGTGTTTCCTTCCTTCAATTTTTGGAAGAGTTTGAAAAGGATTGACATCAGTTCTTCTTTAAATATTTGATAGAATTCCTCAATGAGGCCTTTTGGTCCTGGACTTCTCTTTGTTGGGAGGTGTTTGATTACTATTCCAGTCTCCTTAGTCTTTTTCAGATTTTCTATTTCTTCATGATTCAGTTTGGGTAGGTTGTATATTTCTAGGGATTTATTATGATTCTTTTTGAGATATATCTATAATTATTTGGAACCTTTTTGTTTGATCTTTTTTGGCATACTTGCATTTATTTTAGTTTTCATTTTTCTTGCCATGTTGGAGAAGTCCACAAATTTGTTTTTCATGACAGCTGCTGATTCAAGTAAAACTTTTGTTATTTACTATTGTCAATGAAGATTTCAGATGTAATGTGTATTAAATAGGACATTGTGTGTGGTTGTGAGTGTATGTATGTGAATGTTTTCAAAGAAATATACTCTAGATAACACACAGCTTTCTATCCCAATGTTTGCCCTGGTTAAAGATTATCACTCCATTTTATGTTAACATAGTACTTAATATAATATGTTAATATAGTACTTTAATCTTGATGTCAGCAGCAGCCTTTAAGGATGAAGAATCATATTCCTTTTTGATAGCTAGTTGACCATAATAGGTTTTTGCTTCTGTGGTTTTTTTCTCTGTAAAGTATCTATGAAGATTCATAAAAATCATAACACTTAAAGATTAAATTACAAAATATTGCCAAATTTTCAACAAAATTGCCATCTTATGCAATTAACATGAATTGTAATCTGGAGCTAATGTAGATTATGTCAATTCCAAAAATCTTGATTTTTAGCAGTACATCATATAAAACTGGCAACACCACTAGACCATTCAGGTATGACCTAAATCAAATCTCTTATGATTATACAGTGGAAGTGAGAAATAGAT
>SJXQ01009155.1:0-14469 GCA_006408695.1 Aepyceros melampus
TACTCCTTTTCCTATTTGGAACCAGTCTGTTGTTCCATGTCCAGTTCTAACTGTTGCTTCCTGACCTGCATACAGATTTCTCAAGAGGCAGGTCAGGTGGTCTGGTATTCCCATCTCTTTCAGAATTTTCCACAGTTTACTGTGATCCACACAGTCAAAGGCTTTGGCATAGTCAATAAAGCAGAAATAGATGTTTTTCTGGAACTCTCTTGCTTTTTCCATGATCCAGCGGATGTTGGCAATTTGATCTCTGGTTCCTCTGCCTTTTCTAAAACCAGCTTGAACATCAGGGAGTTCACGGTTCACATATTGCTGAAGTCTGGCTTGGAGAATTTTGAGCATTACTTTACTAGCATGTGAGATGAGTGCAATTGTTCGGTAGTTGGAGCATTCTTTGGCATTGCCTTTCTTTGGAATTGGGATGAAAACTGACCTTTTCCAGTCCTGTGGCCACTGCTGAGTTTTCCAGATTTGCTGGCAAATTGAGTGCAGCACTTTCACAGCATCATCTTTCAGGATTTGAAACAGCTCACCGGGAATTCCATCACCTCCACTAGCTTTGTTCTTAGTGATGCTTTCTAAGGCCCACTTGACTTCACATTCCAAGATGTCTGGCTCTAGATTAGTCAACACATCATCATGATTATCTGGGTCATGAAGATCTTTTTTGTACAGTTCTTCCGTGTATTCTTGCCACCTGTTCTTAATATCTTCTGCTTCTGTTAGGTCCAGACCATTTCTGTCCTTTATCGAGCCCATTCTTGCATGAAATGTTCTCTTGGTATCTCTAATTTTCTTGAATGGATCTCTAGTCTTTCCCATTCTGTTCTTTTCTGGTTCAATATTGCATAGGAAACTGGAATGTCAGGTCCATGAATCAAGGCAAATTGGAAGTGGTCAAACAAGAGATGGCAAGGGTGAACGTTGACATTCTAGGAATCAGCGAACTAAATGGACTGGAATGGGTGAATTTAACGAAGGACTATTACTCAGCCATAAAAATAATAATGCCATTTGCACAATACAGATGAGCCTAGAGATTATAGCATACTAAGCAAAATAAGTCAGATAGAGACAAATATCATCTGATAGAACTTATATGCGGAATCTTAAAAAATTGAAGTTATTTATAAAAAAGAAACAGACTCACAGATATAGAAAACAAACTTCTGGTTACCAAAGAGGAAAAGTGGGTGGGAGGGATTAATTTAGGAGTTTGGGATTGACATATATACACTACTATTTATAAAAGATAACCAAGAAGCATCCACTACTGGATAACACAGGCAGTTCTACTCAATACTATGTTAACAACCTAAGTGGGAAAAGAATCTGAAAAAAGAATGTGGAGCACTGATCACAGCAAACACCCTCTTCCAATAACATAGGAGATGACTCTACACAAGGACATCACCAATGGTCAATATCAAAATTGGTTACCAAAGAGGAAAAGTGGGTGGGAGGGATTAATTTAGGAGTTTGGGATTGACATATATACACTACTATTTATAAAAGATAACCAAGAAGCATCCACTACTGGATAACACAGGCAGTTCTACTCAATACTATGTTAACAACCTAAGTGGGAAAAGAATCTGAAAAAAGAATGTGGAGCACTGATCACAGCAAACACCCTCTTCCAATAACATAGGAGATGACTCTACACAAGGACATCACCAATGGTCAATATCAAAATCGGACTGATTATATTCTTTGCAGCCAAAGATGGAGACGCTCTATACAGTCATCAAAAACAAGACCAGTATCTGCCTATGGCTAGGTCATGAACTCTTTCTTGCAAAATTCAGACTTAAATGAATAAACTAGGGAAAACTGCTGAAAAAAAAAAAAAAGTAGGCTTCCCCAGTGGCTCAGATAGTAAAGAATCTCCCTGCAATGCGGGAGACCTGGGTTTGATCCATGGGCTGGGAAGATCTCCTGGAGGAGGGCATGGCATCCCAGTCCGGTATTCTGGCCTGGGGAATCTCATGGACAGAGAAGCCTGACAGGCTATAGTGCATGGGGTCACAAAGAGTCAGACTTGACGGAGTAACTAAGCATAGCACACAGAGAAAACCACTAGAACATTCAGCTATGACCTAAATCAAACTGCTTATGATTATACAGTGGAAGTGAAGAATAGATTTAAGGGATTAGATCTGATAGATAGAGTGCCTGAAGAACTATGGACAGAGATTTGTAACATGTACAGGGGGCAGTGATCAAAACCACCCCCAAGAAGAAGAAATGCAAAAAGGCAAAATGTTTGTCTGAGTAGATCTTACAAATAGCTGAGAAAAGAAGAGAAGCTAGAGGTAAAGGAGAAAAAGAAAAATATACCCATCTGAATTCAGAGTTCCAAAGAATAGCAAGGAGAGATAAGAAGGCCTTCCTAAGTGATCAATGCAAAGAAATAGAGGAAAACAACAGAATGGGAAAGACTAGAGAACTCTTCAAGAAAATCAGAGATACCAGGGGAACATTTCATGCAAAGATGGGCACAATAAAGGAAAGAAATGGTATGGACCAAACAGAAGCAGTAGATATTAAGAAGAGGTGGCAAGAATGCACAGAACTATACTAAGAAGATATTCACGACCCAGATAATCACGATGGTGTGATCACTCACCAAGAGCCAGATATCCTGGAATGCAAAGTCAAGTGGGCCTTAGGAAGCATCACTATGAATAAAGCTAGTGGAGATAATGCAATTCCATTTGAGCTATTTCAAATCCTAAAAGATGATGCTGTGAAAGTGGTGCACTCAATATGCCAGCAAATTTGGAAAACTCAGCAGTGGCCACAGGACTGGAAAAGCTCAGTTTTCAGTCTAATCTCAAAGAAAGGCAATGTGAAAGAATGTTTAAACTACCACACAACTGCATTCATCTCACACACTACCAAAGTAATGCTCAAAATTCTCTAAGCTAGTTTTCAATAGCACATGAACTGAGTACTTAACAGATGTTCAAGCTGGATTTAGAAAAGGCAGAGGAACTAAAGATCAAATTGTCAACATCTGCTGGATCATAGGAAAAGCAAGACAGTTCCAGAAAAACATCTGCTTCAGTGACTATGCTACAGCCTTTGAGTGTGTGGATCACAACGAACTGTGGAAAAATCTTCATGACATGGAAATACCAGATGACCTTACCTGCCTCCTGAGAAATCTATATGCAGGTCAAGAAGTAACAGTTAGAACCAGACATGGAACAATGGGCTGGTTCAAATTGGGAAAGGAGTACATCAAGGCTGTATATTGTCACCTTGCTTACTTAACGTATATGCAGAGTACATCATGAGAAATATTGGACTGGAGGAAACACAAACTGAAATCAAGATTGCTGGGAGAAATCTCAATAATCTCAGATACGCAGGTGACAACACCCTTATGGTAGAAAATGAAGAGGAACTAAAAAGCCTTTTGATGAAAATTAAAGAGGACAGTGAAAAAGCTGGGTTAATCCAGTCCCACCACTTCATGGAAAATAGATGGGGAAACAATGGAAATAGTAAGACTTTATTTTGGGGGGCTCCAAAATCACTGCAGATGGTGATTGCAGCTGTTAAATTAAAAGATGCTTGCTCCTTGGAAGAAAAGTTGTGACCAACCTAGACAGCATATTAAAAAGCTGAGATATTACTTTGCCAACCTAGGTTCCTCTAGTCAAAGCTATAGTTTTTCAGTAGTCATGTAAGGATGTGAAAATTGGACCATAAGGAAAGCTGAGCACCAAAGAATTGATGCTTTTGAACAGTGGTTTTGGAGAAAACTCTTGAGAGTCCTTTGGACTGCAATAAGATCTAATCAGTCAATCCTAAAGGAAATCAGTCCTGACTATTCATTGGAAGGATTGAGGCTGATGATGAAGCTGCAATACTTTGGCCACTGGATGTAAAGAACTGACGAACTGGAAAAGACCCTGATTCTGGGAAAGAATGAAGGCAGGAGGAGAAGGGGATGACAGATGATGAGATGGTTGGATGGTATCATCAACTCAATGGACATGAGTTTGAGCAAGCTCCAGGAATTGGTGATGGACAAGGAAGCCTGTCATGCTTCTGAGTGACTGAGTGACTGAACTGACTGAAATATAGAAATGCATAACTGAATGACTGTGCTATGAACTTGAAACTAACACAACATAATAAATCAACTTTATTCCAAAGTAAAATAAAATAAAGAAATCTGACTCTACTGAAAAACAGTTACAGCTAACTAGAGAAATGACAATAACCTCTCTTGGGTGTTTACTAAGTATGAATATCCTTCTTTATCCTTTTCTAATGTATATGCTAGTGTTAATTGCTGAGACAGGGAAAGAAAAAAATATGAGAGAACTTTCATGTAGGGTAGGGGAGGAGGTTTAACATATGAGAGAGAAACTTTGTAATGACTAAGTCTTCAAGGTAATAATGAGAATGTTTTCAAATAAGAAATAATTATTGAAAAATCATGGTTTCAGCCAGATATACCATTAAAACACCCAATTCCACATAGGAACATGTGTATTTCCATGAATGTTTTGTATATGTAGTTGGTATGACTCCAACTGTGATGAAAATCAATTTTGTGCCATCTTATTTAGAAATGCCATATTCCAAATAAGGATGATGTATATCCAATACAAATCCACAGTCATAATATAACTACTTGTTTATTTCAATGAGCTTAATAACAGTAGCATATATACATGATTTTAAAAATGCATTATATATAGATGGGCATTTTTCCAAGAATACTATGTAATCTACAGTTATGAATTGTTGAATACCACTAAATACAAATTTAAAAGGAATTTTGAGACTCAAAATTTAAAAGACATGTTAAATACTGATAAAGTATAAACTACAATTTTATTATGAGGGCACTTTGATTTCCCTTTAGAAGATTTTTCTCAGAGTCTTTCTCTCTTTCTTAAGAATGTCGAGTGTGTTACTAATTTATAGCAGCTCAACATGCAAAAGTAAATTTTGAGATGGAGATAATGAAGAAGCATAAAGTCAAGTAATAAATAAAATATTATAACCAATGGTTGCCATGAAAACACATTATTCTGAGATCTAACTTTCTGAAAAACTTTAAAAATCCAAGAAAAAAAAATGATTAAGGTTGAGAAAAATGGGATTGTTAAATAAAAATATATAAATGAATAAAGGAAATAATTGAATAATGGGTGCAATTATCAGTAAGAATTGTTATATGTGTGTGGATACATACACCCTATGTCTATACGATTTATATATAAATCTCCCAGGTATATTTGATTGAGGATTATAAGTTGAACACAAAGTCACCAGTGGAAGCAATATCTTAGATTTAATTATTTGTCTCTTCTAACAACATCTAATAAATATGTACACAGATTAGAACACCTAGTTATTTAAATAACTTTGGGAAACACACAAAGACCAAATAAATACAGGAAATATGTGATTAGTATTGCAGAGAGACAACTTGGAATAAGGCAGATGCTGGCATATGGTAGAATTGGAGGGTTACATATTTCACATCCAGAGGGATCCAAACAGGGAATGTGACTGCTTCTGGGATACGGATAAAAATGCAAATAGAGCCACTAGACTAAATCCTCAGAGTAAGATAAATACTCCAGAAGATACAGATGTCAACTTGGACAGTAATGGTGATTAGTGGGATTTGGTAATTGAAAAGAGACAGCAAAGCAGAATCTGAAATCTTCCACATTTAGTTTCTATGACATGTTATTATTTGAATCAATTAAATTACTGAGATATAACTGAATATGTTTTATCATGAGGCATGACTCATCTAAACACATGCTAGTTAGTTAGTAATGAAATTCAGAGTTTTGTTAACCGTAAATTGAGTTAATGGGAATCTGCAAACAATATTTGATCATGGGAGCACAGCTTTCTATTTTCTTAAAGAAGACATGGCTTAACATGGCATACTGCCTCACTGGTTAAACAACAGAATGAGAAAACAGACAAATCTAATTTTGAATAATGATTCATCTCACATTAGGTAAAGTAATTAAATTTGGTTTACTTAGGTATAAAATGGAACAAATAATACCCAAATACCTTGTGGAAATATTTTAATGAGAAACTCAAGAAGCATCAAGATTATAATCTAAAAAATATAGTTCTAGATAACTAAATAGTAATATTTCCAAATTCACCAGTCAAATGCAAAATATATTGGTAGTTTATGCTACAGTATTAAGTTAGCAACATAAAGCAGTGTGGGAATGCATAAAAGTTGGCTTTATTTTCTAGATAAATTGACTATGAGGCAAAATTTAATTTATCAAAGAATTTCAAATTTACAAAATTTAAGAAATAATGGCATTGATCCATAGAAATGGATCATCACAGTTCAAAAGCATCACTTCTTCAGTACTCAGCCTTCTTTTGAAAAATTGACCAATGGAAAAGAAAAATGTGCAGAAAAAGAGCCATACATATATAATCACCCAATACATCAAAATAATTACTGAAATACAGTGAGGAAAGAATGGTCTTTGTGATAAATGATGCTGAATAATTAGATATAATATGGGAAAAATCTGACTGTACTACAGCTACAACTATACACTAAATAAAATCAAGTATAATTGGATTATGGACCTAACTCTGAAATGTAAAGCAGTTAAGCTTCTTAAGGAAAACAGAATATTTTTGTGATTTGGAGAGGATTCAGAAATTTCTTACGTAGGACAAAATAAAGGATAATCCTATAGAAAAAAATTGATGATTTGGACTACATTAAAAATAAGTTTCCATTTTTCAAAAGATTCTAATCAGATAATAAAAAACAAGCGACAGAATTAATAAAAATACTCATGTCATATTTGACAAAATGTTCACAGCTGGAAAATATGAAGAACTTCTTAAATTAATGACAAAAAAGAAAACATAACAGAAAAATGGGCAAGGTAATTAACCCTGAACTTGACACAAAAGGTTATATAAAGCACTACTAAACATGTAAAAAGGTCCTTAATCTCATTGGTCATCAGGTAAATGTAAACTGGAACTATAGAGGGATAATTTCCACCAGGAAAGTTAAAACTGAAAACACTGCTCTTATGGGCTGAATTGAGTCCATCAAAATTCAAAAGTTGAAGTTCTAATTTCCAGTACCTTAGAATGTGACTGTTTTTGAAGAGAGGGTGTTTAAAGAGGTTATCCTTGTTGTTTGGTCACTAAGTCGTGTCTGACTCTTTGTGACCTCACGGACTGCAACACATCAGGCTTTCTTGTCCTTCACTATCTCCTGGAGTTTGCCCAAACTCACGTCCCTTGAATCAGTGATGCCATCCAATCATCTATCCTCTGTCGTCCCCTTCTCCTCCCACTTTTGATATTTCCCAGCATCAGGGTCTTTTCCAATGAGTTGTTTTTTTGCGTCCGGTGGCCAAAGTATCAGAGCTTCAGCTTCAGTGTTAGTCTTTCCAGTGAATATTCAGGGTTGATTTCCTTTAGGATTGACTGGTTTGATCTCCTTACTGTCGAAAGGACTCTCAAGAGTGTTCTCCAGCACCACAATTTAAAAGCATAACTTCTTCAGCACTCAGTTTTCTTCATGGTCCAAATCTCACATCCATACATGAGTAATGAAAAAAAAAATAGCTTTGACTATAAGGACCTTTACTGGCAAACTGATGTCTCTGCTTTTTAACATGCTATCTAGGTTTGTCATAGCTTTTCTTCCAAGAAGCAAGCATCTTTAAAATGAGGTGATTACAGTAATCTGACCCCAATATGACTGGAGTTTTGATAAGATTTGGACACAGGCACACATGACAGCAGAGAGACAAGATGATATCACAGGGAGAAGAAAGGACACTAACAAGCCCGGGAGAAGTAGACAACCCTGTGGATATCTTGATTTCAGACTTTCAGACTACAGATTCATGAAATAAATAAATTTCTGTTGTGTGAGCCACTCAATCTGTGATATTTTGTTATGGTAGCCTTAAGAGATTAATGCAATAACTATACCACCTGTTGGCAAAAACTGCATCCTCATAAACAGCTAATGGATATACATCAAGCTTGCTGTCACTTCAGGGCCTTTGCACAATAGTATGACTTGTTTCCTCACTTATAACAGGTCTTTGAACAGATATTACTCTCTTGTGAAGTCTTTCCTGACCTCTCTACCTAACACCTTATCACTCTAACACATATTTTTTATTTTCTATTCTTGCTTCATTCTGAATAATTACTTATCACCATCTTTATTAGATGTTTATTATACATCTCTCACACAGCTAACATGTAAGTCCCTTGAAGGGCATAGATTTCATCTGCTGTATTTTTTTTCTTTTTTTATTCACCTTACTTGGATACTGCCTGATATGTAGTTGGCAGTCAGCAAAAACTTGCTTGAAGGGGATAAACAAATCAGTTTTCTCTTAATTTTAATTATTAGGCTTCAATATTACTCTATCATTAGTAACTTTCAGTAAATGGATAATTTTCAAGTGAGAATAATTTGTGGGTTACCTTAAATTATGAATAAAGATGTAAAAAAGAACCCAGGACAGAAAGCATTTACTAATATTAATCAAATGGTTTGATTTAACACTTTTCATTTTAACAAATGACAATGATCTCTGCAGTGGTTTGGTATAAAATCACCATATCAGAGGGAAAAATCATTCCCTTATTTATTTCTTCTCAAAGTAGCTGTCTCTTATTATGTTAATACAAATTGCTAAATATATGTCTTTCTAAAAACAAGAATTTCTGGTGTTGTAGGCCTTTTGGACTCTGTGGGAGAGGGAGAGGGTGGGATGGGTTGGCAGAGTGGCAGTGTAACATGTGTGATATCATAAGTGAAACGAATCGCCAGTCCAGGTTTGATGCAGGATGCAGGATGCTTGGGACTGATGCACGGGGATAATCCAGAGAGAGGGTGTGGGGCGGGAGAGGGGAGGTGGGGGTCGGGATTGGGAGTTCATGTATACTCTTGGCTGATTCATGTCAATGTATAGCAAAATGAATACAGTATTGTAAAGCAAAACAAACTAAAAAAATAAAAATTAATTAAAAAAAATAAAAACAAGAATTGTTTAAGCAATGTATTTAGAGATCAATTATGCAGATTAAATTTTACTGTAATCATTGGGACACATGAAATACTGGAACAAAGTGGTTTTTAGTGTTGGTCTTATTTCTGTCATGCACAATATTTTATTTTACTAGATATATACTTATAATTACTAAGGATGATTTAGATATAATTTCCCCCTCTATATAGTCAAGGCAAGTGTGGACTGAGTTATTAAACAGAAAATTTCTTTCTCCAATTCTACATATTTTGTCCAAAACAAATCTTATTCCTACTGCAAATATGTTTTATTTTTAAAGATATTATAAATTATCTTTTATTAACACAGACACAAATTCTATCTAAGTTTGGAGTTAGAATTTCCCTTTTTTAAAGAGTCCGATTAAATGCTCTAGCCTAATCACTTGCTTCATGAGTTACTGTTCATAGATATTTCTCATTCATAGCTGACTGATTTGTTTCTTCATTATAAACACTCTACCATAAGCACTCAGACTGTCCTTTTTCCCCTTCATCAGAATTGGCCCACAACCTGCTTGAAAGCATTTCCACAGAGCTACAGATAAACATCAGCAGGTCACCTTCTTCTGATTTATTATTTTTATTAGGATTTGAAATCATTACCATGGAAGAATGCATGCAAGTTACCTTGTTGAATCAAGATCAAAATTTAACTCAGTAAGGCACTCTTATCTGGTTCTAAACTTGTCATTCAATCTGTTTTGTTTCTTTTGCACTTAAATCTCTAACTCAGAGGCCTCTAATCTCATTTATTTTTGCTGTCCTTTGGGCATTCCACCAACTCCTCTTACTTCTGTGACTAGATTTTTTTTTTTTTTGCTTCTATTGTCTTTTACATTTTTTTATTGTGGTTGGTCTTTCAGAATGTAGGATGGAACTATTCCATAAATGTTGGCTATTTTCAAGCTTCTATGCCAATATTTGGTGAATCGAAATTTATTGAAAGGTCAGAAGAATCATAATCTGTAAAATTAAGTAACTAGGATTAGATATTTAGCATATGGCTCTATCACAGACAATGATCCTTATGTGCACATAATTATCTCTGTATTATGATGAAATCTCAGTGACTACCTCAGTGCTCGTCACATAGATAGTGCTCAATTAATGTTTCTCAATAGATCCTGTTTGCTTGCTTTTACTTGACACTCACATAGCACATCCACATTTCAAAGCCTTATCTATTTAACTCTATTTAAATCTCTGACTAAAGTAATTTCAATTGAAATGTGTTCTTTGAATGCTCTTCTGGTCAGAGTATGGAGCTTTAAATGATGGGACTCTACAGTTTTATTTCATTAAAAAAAATATATATATTTTCTTACAATATAATTCTCAGTAAACTAAGAGAAAAATCATTTCCTATTAATCATTTCAACCTCTTATACAAGTGAAAACATAATTGTCAAAGAACTAATATTGACACTGGAGAGTATTAAGAGAGAAAAAGTGAGTTAAAATTGCATGATGTTTACATTTACATGTAAAAAATCACTTGCAAATACTAAAGCTGTCATACTGAGAAAAGACACAGCTTTCATTAATCTAAATGAAAAGATGCTTGCAAGGTCAAATTTTCAGTGATTTGTCCAATAGAATTCCCCTGGGGTTGTTTTTTTTTTTTTTAATCACCTAGGCTGACACACAGGATTGAAAAATACAGAATTTCTGTATGTATTTAACTACCCTGAGATATGCCAACCAAAAAGTGGCACTTGCTATCTGCCTCTGCAAAGATTAGGTCACTAGCTACTGCAGCCACTGACCTTCAAAAACACCCTGAAAGGAGTTCAGAGTGGAGATCAGGAATGAGGCACTCTGTGCTCTGGGAAAAACTGGCAAAACTGTCTTTAGATAATTAGGTACTATCAGGAGATTTTACGAGCCCAGTTCTTGCATTTCCTCATAGAACAGCACAAAAATCATTAACCGAGACATCTGCTCCTCCTGAAGAGAAGCAAGCCTCTGCCAAAATGAATGTTTGACTGCATGTATACCCATCCACTAAAATCATATATAATACTGACCTCCTACCTACTTCTTTTTGGTGTAGTTTCTCAAAGCTGGTTGAAATGTTGCCTTTCAAGCTATAGTACTCATTTTGCCCCAGATGAAATACTTAACAACTCACATGTTCTACTGTTTTTTCAGTAGACAGGTAGATGCATAAACTTTGCCAACAAAGGTCTGTCTAGTCAAAGCTGTGGTTTTTCAAGTAATCATATACAGATGTGAGAGTTGGACTATAAAGAAACCTGAGCTCTGAAGAATTAATGCTTTTGAAATGTGGTGTTGGAGAAGACTTTCGAGAGTCTCTGGACTGTGAGGAAATCCAATCAGTCCATCCTAAAAGAAATCAGTCCTGAATATTCATTGGAAGGACTGAAACTGAAGCTGACACTCCAATACTTTGGCCACCTGATGTGAAGAACTGACTCATTGGAAAAAACCCTGATGCTGGGAAAGATTGAGGGCAGGAAGTAAAGAGGGCAACAGAGGATGAGATGGTTGGTTGGCATCACTGACTCAATGGACATGAGTTTGAATAAGCTCCAGGATTGGTGATAAACAGAGAAGGCTGGCATGCTGCAGTCCATGGGGTTGCAAAGAGTTGAACACAACTGAGCAACTGAACTGAACTGAGTTGTATAAACAATATGAAATACTTTTCTCCTTTATGAAAAGGAGATTTTGCCCTTTTTAGTTAATTAAGTGACCTCAATAAAATGGAGAGCATCCATTTTTAAATCTCAGGATCTCTGAACAGTAGATTACATCTGAAAATCGAAACACAAAACACCATGAGGATTCATGTCAATGTAGGGCAAAACCAATACAGTATTGTAAAGTAAAATAAAATAAAATAAAATAAAAAATAAAAATTAAAAAACAAAAACAAAAACACCATCTCTGCTATCAAGGGAAAGGCAGATTCATGGGTAGATTAATTTAGCTTTTTGTTTCATCTATTTCCTTCATTAACTTTTTGTTTTTATTCTACTTACTGCTTAATTTTTTTTCAGTTTTAATGAGAGATATTGGGAGATGATATTTTAAACTCATGGCTGAAATTACATTTTTTGATGGTCTCTTTTATGTTTTTTCTTCCAGCTGACACTCTATAAAATCAATTATTTTAGAATTGAAGACATTATAATCATATATGAAGAGATATTTTTAAAAATTAATTATGGAAAAGATTTTTGTTGTTTTATCATAAAGTGGAAAATCAAGTATCCTACAAGCCACATCTAACAGATGTCTCCATAAACCTGGCTTTTAAAGAGGCCTGTTTTCTGAATCTCAAGGCTGCTAAAAGCATCTCCCAGCTGTTGGAAGTATAGGTGGAGTTATAGGTGCAGAGGAAAAGAACCTGACTCCAAGTCAACAGAGATGTGGAGCCTGCATGAAGAAAGTTTGCAGAAGTCCAAGGAGATTAAAATAGGAAGATGAGATTGAAAGGCCAGAATAGGGACATAAAGAATGGAAGGTTTTGGCACATGACAAAGTGGTACAAAGTGGTTCAGTTTAGTTCAGTTCAGTCGCTCAGTCGTGTCCGACTCTTTGCGACCCCATGAACAGTAGTACGCCAGGCCTCCCTGTCCATCACCAATTCCCGGAGTTCACTCAGACTCGCGCCCATCGAGTCAGTGATGCCATCCAGCCATCTCATCCTCGGTCGCCCCTTCTCCTCCTGCCCTCAATCCCTCCCAGCATCACCCATAAATCCAGCTTTATGTACTTGCATCTCATAGCTTCCCACATATTTTTTAAAGACCTGAAAATGGGTTTTCTATTATTACTACAATAAAGCCATTATCATATTTAGCTTTATGTTGTCCTTGGTGCTTTATAAATAAGTATTCATTCAATATATGTTTAGTTTAATTTAATTATAGATAGACTCTCCTAGTAGTCACAAATCACAACAGAGAAATGATTTTCCTTTCTGTTTTCACTTTAGGATAACACTGACATTTTGTGGGAAGGTGGGTTTACTTAATGAGCATTTCTTTCATTATTAAATTAAATACAAGAATAATGGCAAACCTTTCCAAATGTAATTTTTTAAAGTGTCTTAAAATTTTTGCCTTAGTTAATTTTGTTATTTAACTAATTTTGTAGTTAGGTTAATTTTGATTGGTGTTAATATAGTATTACTATATATTAAGGCAGCTTTAGCTCAAGATAAAATTTTATCAGGCTTAAAAAGATAATTGTGATAGCATTATTTGCTTACTCAGAAATATAAAATGGTGCCCCATATTAATCTGGAATATCTAAGAAAAAGAAATATTGTATGCTAATTTCAATGTCTCTGTCTGAAAATAGACAATTTTATAGTCTGTGCATGCTAAGTCATTCAGTTGTGTCGGACTCTATGGTCTTCTCTCCATGGCTCTTCTCTCCGTGGGATGGATTCTCCAGGCAAGAATACTGAAGTGGTTGGCCATGTCCTCCTCCAGGGGATCTTCCCCACCCAGGGATCGAAACCATATCTCTTACATCTCCTGCATTGGCAGGCAGGTTCTTTGCCACTGAAGCCACCTGGGAAGCCTGATTTTATAGTACAGTACTGTAAAAGTGAATTTTAGTATGTAAATATTTAGCATAACTTTTCTGCTGGGAAACTTAAATCATATTGCTGATGCATCACATCATTTTTGAAGATCTTTAAAAATGTTTTATTGTTTAGAGTGGTAGCAAAATAGCTATTACCATATATAAAATAGAAAACATTGCTCTTTCACAAATATCTAAATGTTGTTGGTATGACTCAGTTTTAACTTATATTTCTTCTTATTGCAACTGACCACAATGTACAAAATGTTATCAGGTAGCTATCACATAATTAGACTATTTTATTATAATACAGCAATATCAAGAAATTCATATAAAAGCAAACATAATTCAAAAATTAAAATACTCTGTTACAAAGATTTTTTGCAAGCCTGTCTCTCAATTAGGACAGAATTATTTGTCAAAGGCTTAAACAATACACACATATTGACTACTCTTGAGAAACCTATTACATTTCATTATTCATAAAAGTGAGCCATTGACTGGGAAGAATGTTGCATCTGGATTACATTTTGTCCTTGGGTCATGATTTTCCCTGTCCCTGTCTCCAGTATTGTTAACTACTTAATGCACATCGTCTTTTTGCTCCTAGTAAGTAAAATGCTCCTGACTGAGTCTGAGGATGATTGATGTCAGCAGAGTGTAAAGACACATGAATGTATAATAGTTTTGGCCATAAAACTTGACCTTCGTTTTTTTTTTTCTGCCTTTTTTTTTTTTTGGTCTACTTTATTCGAAGTCAATCGACACATCATGCTCCTGGCCCCACCCTTCCCTTAGGATCCAGTGCCGAATTTCTCCCT
>SJXQ01009155.1:17911-67195 GCA_006408695.1 Aepyceros melampus
TATATATATATATATATATATATATATATATATATATAATGATAACCAAAGCACAAAATTTACCCTGTTTTTTGGAACACTGAAGTGTGCTTTAGCTTCTTTGCTGTGAGGCTTTGGCGATACTTTTTACCATGTTTTTCTCTCCAGTATGTTTACACACACACACACACACACACACACACACACACATTTTCTTCATATATATCTTTCTTTAATACATCAGGCTATAATAACAAATGTAGATATTCATTACCTTTGGTTAATATTCTTCTATGCTTTTAAGATAGCCAGAGTTTCATTTTCTTCATGGAAAACACAGAGCAACTTCCAAAATATTATTTATAGGTGAACTCTTAATTATATATTTCATATTTTATAAAGATTTAAATATGACAGAGAGGATGTACTTATTTTGTGAGTGTTAGACACAATAGTTTAAAGCTATTTTTCCCCATGTGAATATTGCCGTCATAACTAGTCCTTCTATTTTACACCCCACAATTGCTTTTCGCGGCATCTCTTCCTATCTTTATCAGCGGCTCTATTGTTTCACTGAAATGAACACTTATTTAGGCTGAAGACTTTTAAGTGAATCAAAATGCTCTGAGTTCATATACATTGAAAATACTGAATTGTCAGAAAACAGATCAGTGTTGGGACAGAAGGCATTATCTGTGCAAAAAATGGCAGGATGATTTTGCCATGTAATTCCTAGTTCAGTCTATACCCAGGACAGAATCCTGATTTGTCAATGACAACTGCATCTTCCAAAATTTCTGTGACCACCTACAGTTTAGTGACCCTCACAATATGGTTCCCAAAACACCCTCTGGTCACTGAAAATGCTCTACAAAATAAATAAAACTTTGGTGAATAAGGGTTAAAGAATATTCTCATCTGCAGCACAGGTTAGTCTTTAGACTGCACTACTAGAATGGCTGCGATCCAAAAGTCTACAAGCAATAAATGCTGGAGAGGGTGTGGAGAAAAGGGAACCCTCTTACACTGTTGGTGGGAATGCAAACTAGTACAGCCACTATGGAGAACACTGTGGAGATTTTTAAAAAAAACTGGAAATAGAACTGCCTTATGACTCAGCAATCCCACTACAGGGCATACACACCAAGGAAACCAGAATTGAAAGAGACACGTGTACTCCAGTGTTCGTCGCAGCACTATTTATAATAGCCAGGACATGGATGCAACCTAGATGTCCATCAGCAGATGAATGGATAAGAAAGCTGTGGTACATATACACAATGGAGTATTACTTAGCCACTAAAAAGAATACATATGAATCAGTTCTAATGAGGTGGATGAAACTGGAGCCTATTATACAGAGTGAAGTAAGCCAGGAAGAAAAACACCAATACAGTATAATAACACATATATATGGAATTTAGAAAGATGGTAATGATAACCCTGTATGCAAGACAGCAAAAGAGACACAGATGTATAGAACAGTCTTTTGGACTCTCTGGGAGAGGGCAAGGGTGGGATGATTTGGGAGAATGGCATTGAACCATGTATAATATCATATGTGAAATGAATTGCCAGTCCAGGTTTGATGCATGATCAGGATGCTTGGGGCTGGTGCACTGGGATGACCCAGAGGGATGGTATGGGGAGGGAGGTGGGAGGGGGGTTCAGGATGGAGAACACGTGTACACCCATGGTGGATTCATGTTGATTATGGTAAAACCAATACAATATTGTAAAGTAATTAGCCTCCAATTAAAATAAATAAATTTATATTAAAAAATAATGTACACTACTAATTCTATTCATGTATTCAGTATTCTTTGTATACATGAAGTCCACAAAGGCAGGTGTGATACCTGTTACTCTCAGCAGTGGCACTGTGTCTGTTACACAGATACTTCTCAGTAGATACTTGGTAATGAATGAGTTTACAATGGCCAAATGCAAGTGCTGGCCCACAAATTCCAGTACTCTAATTTTGACTTAACTCTATACTACTTGCATATCAGTCCTATTAAACTAATTGTATTATGACAACCTTAGAATAGAATAATTCTCAGTAATAAGCTAAAATATATTTACACACAAAGAGAGGGAAAGTGGAAAAACTAAAGAAAGGGAGAGAGAAAGGAAGAAATAAAAACACTTCTTAGAACTTACTTCTCTTCCTCTGTTTTCCCAGATGATCAGTGATTTTGGAGTTTAGAAAAGTTTTTCCTACATATGCAATGGCTAACACCAAATTCCAGCAAAACTGCAAAGAAACTGGGTGACTTACACAATACTGGTGGAAATGTAAACTAGTATAGCCACTCTGGAAAAGAATTCAACCATTCCTTATGAAACTAGCCAGCAAATATTATATGATGCACCAATATCACTCTTAAGCATTTACCCCAAGAAAATAGAAACTTAATGTTCATGCATATACTTGTACACAAATATTCACAGCAGCTATATTCATAATAGTGAAAAACAATAAAAGATCAGATGTTCTTCAATAGGCAATGTTTAAACAATCTATGTTCTATTCATACTATGAAATACTATAAAAAAGGAATGAACTATTAAAACACTCAACAACATGAATGACTTGTCAGGAAATTATGTTCTGTGAAACAGATAAGCCTAAAAGATAATATACTGTAAAATTTATATATTTAATTTAAAATGTAAAAACAAATGTTATCTTCTCTCACTACCATTACATAATGGGTAAAAACAATCACAGTAACAATGAAGTTTTATGAGACATTCACAACATTGTTCATATTTTTCTCATTTGGATTAGCCCGACAGTAATCTATCTATAGGCATTCAGACAGTGCTGATTTGTAATAATACATTACCCAGAAATTCCAAAATTCAACAAAAAATTTTCCTAAGCCTAAAACAGTGAATATATAGGTACCAAAATGATCTTAATCAAATCTGTATCTATTTATTATGAACAGGCACTACTGGCTGTCTCTCAAAGTCTGTTCTCAATCCTTCTCTACCTCCCATCACTCCCTCTTTTTCTTTTTGTTCCTTCTTTTCCATAGAGTATAGGATTGGGCAGAAGATCTCCTGCACAGCTAGGTGTCATATAACTAAATTCTGAAAACCCACTGGGACAGATATTATAAATAATATATATAATATATACTATTATATATTATATACAATAATAGTAATAACAAAAAGAGCAGAAAATAACAACTGTTGGCAATGATGTGGAAATATGGAACCATTTAGCATTGTTGGCAAAATTGTGAAAAATGGTAAGTTATTATGGATAACAATATGGTGTTTCCTCAGACTGTTATAAATAGAATTATCATATGATCCAATAATTCTATTTCTGGCTCATATACCAAAGAATTGAAAGCAGGGACTCAAGTAGGTATATCTATACCCATGTTCATAGCAGAATTACTTTCAAGAACCAAGAGGTGGAAGCAATCCAAGTATCCTTTGACCAATGAAAGAAAAACTGAATGTTCATAAACGTTATATATATATGTGTGTGTGTGTATGTATACATACATATACATAAGTATACATATACATTGGTATAGATATAGATATAGGCTTCCCACGCAGCTCAGTTGATAAAGAATCTGCCTGCAATGTGGGGGACCTGGGTTTGATTCCTGGTTGGGAAGATTTACTGGAGAAGAAAATGGCAACCCACTCCAGTATTCTTGCCTGGAGAATTGCACGGACAGAGGAGCTTGGCGGACTAATCATATACACACACAAATACAATATGGAATATTACTGAGTCTTAAAAAGGAAAGTAATTCTGATAAATGCTACAAAATGGATAAAACTTGAGGACATTTTTCTAAGTGAAATAAACCAATTGCAAGAGTGTAAATACCATGATTCTGCTTATATGGGTCTTATAATAGTTCATAGATATAGAAGTAGAATGGTGGTTTCTGGGGGCTGGGGAGAAGGTGGAATGTGGAGTTATTTAATGGGTATGGAGTTTCCATTAGAAAAGATAAGTTCTAGAGATCAATGATTGCAATTTTTTCATAACAATATGAATGTACTTTATGCCACAGTATTGTATATTTGAGAGTGGCTAAAATGGTTATTTTTATATACTTTTAATCATAGTTTAGATGATAAATAATGTTTCCTTTATATGAATTGAATTGAGTGACATTAGAGGTTAAGGGCTGAACCACATAAATTAAGGACCAAGGAAAACAAAAACAAAAGGATTGAAGAGAATAAGAATATGGTTTTCTGTATTTATACGGACGACATAGATGCTGTTTCCATTTTTTTCCAGTCTGTTATTAGGTTATTAAAGAATGATGAATATTGAATTAGCAGTTTTCAGAGTACACATGGTAGAACAAAGTAAAATAATCATGCATGAAACACTTTGAATAATGGTACAATTGCTATCAGCTGGTATAAGGAGAACCCACTTGAAATAGATGTCCTTAAGTAAATATAAAAGGTGTTTGCCATATTTCAGTTATCTATACTAACTCATTCAGCCCTACTGATACCTAAGGGATAATGAATGACCACTCAGTTTCAGTAATTTTGTAATCATCATGCAGAATATTACTCACATTTCAATTTCATCATCTGGTGTCAACAAATTTAGAGAAGAATATGCTATAAAGTAACTGAAACCTATAATTTTATATATGTATATTTTTTTCAACTTTGAATATCAGTTCAGTTCAATTGCTCAATCATGTCCAACTCTGCAACTCCATAGAGTTGCAGCATGCCAGGCTTCCCTGCCCCTCACTCACTCCTGGAGCCTGCTCAAACTCATATCCATTGAGTCAGTGATGCCATCCAACCATCTCATCCTCTGTCATCCCCTTCTTCTCCTATCTTCAATTTTTCCCAGCATTAGGGTCTTTTCTAACTAATTGAACTAAAGAGTCAGTTCCTCACATCAGGTAGCCAAAGTATTGGAACTTCCACTTCAGCATCAGTCCTTCCAATGAATATTCAGGACTGATTTCCTTCAGGATTGACTGATTTGATCTCCTTGCAGTCCAAGGGACTCTCAAGAGTCTTCTCCAACACCACAGTTCAAAAGCATCAATTCTTTGGCACTCAGCTTTCTTTATGGTCCAACTCTCAGATCCATATGTGACTACTGGAAAAACCATAGCTTTGACTATGTGGAACTTTTACTGTGTGAAAAGGAAAAAAGATATTACACTGAAAAATGTGAACACACAGCAGATGTTTTCAGGAAAAACAGGACAAACTATTCTAACACATCTCTTATACTTTGTTTTCCCCTGATCCTTATAGTTAAAACTCTGGAACATCTCCAGTGACTTTTAACACTTCAATTTTGCTTTTATTTTTTGTTTATCGATGTAAAACATATAACTGATGTGAAGAGAAATCTTACTGGATAAGATTTCAACTCTTTTGATACTCAACTTTCGAAAAAAATCAGTTTCTTTCCTTTGGAGATATCTCCTAAAGCTTTTAAAACTTTGCTTTTTATTCTTTTTAATTATAGTTGATATACAATGTGGTGCCAATCTCTTCTGTTTAGGAAAGTGACTTAGTCATACACATTTACACTCTCTTTTTTAAATATTATTTTCTGTTATGGAAACTGCATATGGTTCCTTGTAGCAGGACCTTATTGGTTTTTCATTCTAAATTTAACAGTTTGCTTTCACCAACCCCAAACTTCAGTTTATCCCTCTCCCTTGCTCCCTCTCTCCTGGCAATCACAAGTCTGATACCTATGTCCATGAGTCTGTTTCTGTTTTATAGACAGGTTCATTTGTGCTTATTTTAGATTTCATATATAACTGACATCATATGATCTTTGTCTTCACTGAGTATGATAATCTTTCAGTCCATTCATGGCACCACAAATGGCATTATTTAGTTCTTTTTTATGGCTGAGAAATATTCCATTGTATACATGTACCACATCTTCTTTATATGTTCATCTGCTAATGAACATTTAGGTTGTTTCCATGTTTTGGTTATTGATAATAATGCTGCTATATAACTAGGGGTGCATGTATCCTTTGAATTACAGTTTTTCCAGGTATATGCATGGGAGTAGGATTGCTGGATCATATGGTAATTCTGTGAGGCACTTCCATACTGTTTTCGACAGCAGCTGCACCAACATTCCCACCAACAGTGTAGGAGGGTTCTCTTTCCTCCACACCCTCTCCAGCATTATGTGTAGACTTTTTAATGATGGCCACCTGTCTGGTGTGAGGTGACACCTCATAGAAATTTTGATTTGCATTTCTCTGATAATTAGTGACAGTGAACATCTTTTTTATGTGCCTACTGGCCATCCATATGTCTTCTTTGGAGAAATATCTATTAACGTCTTCTGTCCAGTTTCTGATTGGGTTGTTTGAGTTTTTTGTTGTTGAGTTGTATGAGTTGCTTGTATATTTTGGAGGTTAAGCACTTGTCAGTTGCAATATTTTCAAATATTTTCTCTCATTGCATAGGTTGTCTTTTTGTTTTCATTTATTATTTTTTATGATTTCATTTGCTGTGCAAAAGCCACTTTGATTAGGTCCCATTGGTTTATTTTATTTCTATTGCTTTAGGAGACTGACCTCAGAAAACATTATTATGATTTATGTTAGAGAATATTTTGCCTATGTTGTTTTCTAGGAGTTGCAGCTCCTAGAGTTTCAGTGTCATATCTTACATTTAAGTCTTTAAGCATTTTGAGTTATTTTTGTGCATGGTATGAAGGTGTATTCTAACTTAATTTATATGTAGCTGTCCAAAATTCCCAGCACTACTTGCTGAAGAGACTTTTTCCCATTTTATATTTTTTGCCTTCTTTGTCAAAGACTAATTAATGGAAGGTATGTGGGTTTATTCCTGGGCTCTCTATTCTGTTTCACTGATTCCTATGACTGTTTTTGTAATAATACGATGCTGTTTTGATTTTTGATTACTGTAGCTTTGTGGTATTATATTAAGTCTGGGAGAATTATGCCTCCTGCTTTGTTTATTTTCTTCAGGATTGCTTTGACAATTCTGGGTGTTTTTATGTTTCCATATAAACTTTTTGGATAGAAATTTGTTTAAAACAGGTATGTTTTACTATAAAGGAAATTTATTTATTATTATTTTTTTACTTTATTTTACTTTACAATACCGTATTGGTTTTGCCATACATCAACATGAATCCACCACGGGTGTACACGAGTTCCCAATCCTGAACCCCCCTCCCACCACCCTCCCCATACCATCCCTCTGGGTCATCCCAGTGCACCAGCCCCAAGCATCCTGTATCCTGCATTGAACCAAGACTAGCGATTTGTTTCTTACATGATGGTATACATGTTTCAATGCCATTCTCCCAAATCATCCCACCCTCTCCCTCTCCCACAGAGTCCAAAATTCTGTTCTATACATCTGTGTCTCTTTTGCTGTCTTGCATACAGGGTTATCATTATCATCTTTCTAAATTCCATATATATGTGTTAGTATACCGTATTGGTGGTTTTTTTTCTGGCTTACTTCACTCTGTATAATCAGCTCCAGTTTCATCCACCTCATTAGAATGGATTCAAATGTATTCTTTTTAATGGCTGAGTAATACTCCATTGTGAAATTTAAAAAGTAAAATCTACTTTAATTTTTCTATTTATTTCCTCATTTTGAAATAGAAAACACATACATGTTGAAAAAGGAAATCTTATTGAAAACAAAAGTATGCTTCAATTGAGATATTTACCAAGTAGAATCACTTGCTACTGCTGCTGCTCTTCAGTCACTAAATTGTATCTGACTCTTTGCAATCCCATGGATGGCAGCATGTCAGGCCCCGTGGGATTTTTCAGGCAAGAATACTGGAGAAGGTTGCCATTTTCTTCTCCAGGAGATCTTCATGAACAAGGGATCAAACCCTCCCTTGCATTGGAAGGCAGATTCTTTACCACTCAGCCTCAAGGGAAGCCCCATGTATCAGAATGCTTAACTCTTACTTTCCTAGTTTGGCCCTGTGTCATAATAACTATCCTGATATTGGAGTATTAAATATTTGGTTTTTTAAGAAGATAGTTTTAAAGCAAAATTCAAAAATCTATGGAAGATTACAGACAGTAAATAACAAATGTAAGCTCAGTGTGACACATTCAATCTTTTGAATGCACAGAGTAATAGACTTAAATCACTTCACATATGGAAATTCATTTGAGGACCAGTGAGCTGTGAACTTTCCCCATGTATCAAAATTACTGCAACACCTGGACCAAATTTCTCTGTAATGATGCACTGCAATTGCACTATGAAGTGTTCAACAGTTTTCAGAATCATTCTTATTCAAATTGATTTCCACTGATGTAGTACTGCACTGTATTTCAGAAGCTTTTTTAATTGACTCAATTTTGAATGTTTCTCATGGAAGGACTCATCTATGCATCTGCATTTATAAATGAATATTTCTTCTGATGTTCTGCTTTTATCTAGAGTACTCCTTTTGTCTAGAGTATTGAATGTACTGATTATAAAAATATATTTAAAGTTGGTTTATATATTTGTAAGAGAGGTGATCTTTAGGAATTTTCATTTTACCCTAGAGCATTCTGAAACAAAAATAGAGATATGGAAAAAAGACAAAAAATTTTAAACAATGCTTTGTATTTCTATTTGTTAATTAAAACATGTTCATATCAATTAAGTAATAAAGCAAAGATTTGAGAACAGGAGGCTAGTCTAGACTTAGTATTGCTAACTGTAAATTTGAACATATTTTAACCAAAGCTTCTAGCTCAAAATGTCTAAGCCTTAGCCACAGGCACTTGAGTAAATTTTCTTTATTTTAACAGCACAGCAAAGCAAAAGTGCTCCTTTACTGGTTTCACAGAGATATGCATAATCAGGCTGGCAACAGGGAGAGCAGCTTTCCCAGACTGCTAGTTGTTCAGTTTTATGTTCTGTCTGACTCTTTGCGACCCCATGGACTGCAGCACACCATGTCTCCCTGTCCTTCACTATCTCCCGGAGTTTGCTCAAATTCATTTGCATTGAGTCAGACATAAAACCATCTCATCCTGTGCTGCTCCTTCTCCATCTTTCCCAGAATCAGGGTCTTTTCGAATGAGTCAGCTCTTCACATTCAGCAAAAAATTGGAGCTTCAGCATCAGCCCCTCCAATGAATATTCAGGGTTGGTTTCCTTTAGGATTGACTCCTTTGATCTCCTTGCTATTGAAGAGTCTTCTCCAGCACAACAGTTAAAAACCATCAATTCTTCAGCATTCAGCCTTGATTATGGTCCAAATCTCACATCCATGCATGACTACTGAAAAAACCACAAGCTACACAAACCTTAGTTTGCAAAGTGATGTCTCTGCTTTTTAATATGCTATCTAGATTTGTCATAGGTTTTCTTCCAAGGAGCAAGCATCTTTTAATTTTGTGGCTGTGGTCACTGTCTATAGTGATTTTGGAACAGACCGAAAGTAAAACTATCTGGCTGTTTCTACTTTTTGCCTATTTGCAATGAAGTGATGGGACCAGATGCCATGATCTTACTTTTTAGAATGTTGAATTTTAGCCAGCTTTTTCATTTTACTCATTCACCTTCATCAAGAGGCTTTTTATTTTTAATTTTTATAAAATTTACTTTTTTTTAAACTTTACAATATTGTGTTGCTTTTGCCATACACTGACATGAATCTGGATGGGTGTACATGTGTTCCCCATCCTGAAACCCCCTCCCACCTCCCTTCCCATCCCATCCCTCTGGGTCATCCCAGTGCACCAGCCCTGAGCACCCAGTATATGCATCGAATCTGGACTGGCGATTTATTTCACATGTGATACTTTACATGTTTCAATGCCATTCTCCCATATCATCCCACGCCTCTTTGCTTTCTGCCATTAGGGTAGTATCATCTGCATATCTGAGGTTGTTGATGTGTCTCCCTGCAATCTTGATTCCAGTATTTGAAAAATAAGTGATACCGTAGGAGCTACATTATGAAGCATTTTCCCCTTTGGCTACTGATTAGAATTTGCACCTGCCCTTTGAGTGGTAGTAGATAGGACCTCTTTACTGTGGCACCATACGTTTCTATCAGAGGAAATTCCTTCAAAGTGATGCTACAAAGGTATACTCTCCAAATATGTTTCATGGAATAGTAGTTGAGTAGGATTTCTTTTTTAATTTATTTGAATCCCTTTAATGTGCCCAGCTAATTATTATTACTTAAAAAGAAAATTAAGATAAAATAAATACTTTATTCATCCGAATCTTATAAGCAAAAGCTATAAGAAATGCTATCAATTTATAAATAAAAATAAACTCAATTTTGGGCTACCCATCTTGACAGTTTGGCAGAAAATTCAACATTAGTCATTATTAGGGTCTCTCTACTTCTTGCCTACAATCTCAGATTGTCCAAGAACACAAGAAGTTTAGAATGTTCTAGCAAAAGATGTGGAACTCTTTTGTCCACAAAAGCACTCAGGATCACAGACAATCTCACTGTCTCAGATCATGTGATCTCATATGGCAGGCTGTTGTGCCCAGCCCAGGCCGCAGAATTTTATTTTTTTCTTTTTTTTAAGCTTAAGCCCCTGGGATCTAGGGTCCTATCACACAGCCACCACTCTCTAGGTTTTATCAACTGTCAAGATGATGCCACAAAACGAGAATTCATCCCTATTAAATACCTAGGTGGAGAAGGCAATGGCACCCCACTCCAGTACTCTTGCCTGGAAAATCCGATGGACAGAGGAGCCTGGTAGGCTGCAGTCCATGGGGTAGTGAAGAGTCGGACATGACTGAGAGACTTCACTTTACTTTTTACCTTCATGCATTGGAGAAGGACATGGCAACTCACTCCAGTGTTTTTCCCTGGAGAATCCCAGGGACGGGGGAGCCTGGTGGGCTGCCGTCTATGGGGTCTCACAGAGTCAGACACGACTGAAGCAACTTAGCAGCAGCAGCAGCATATACCCAGGGCCTTGCTGATTTCAGGACTTGTTCCCAGTCCAGGGAAATTTCACATTTTTGTCCCTGTTCAGAACTCTCTCTTTCCCCTTTAGATCACTATCATTCTTTCTAAAATAATCTTCGGCTTTCACAAAGAGAGAAAAAGAAGATAAATTGATCACTTGAAGAATTGTTTGCTTTTGGCCAAGACACAACAAAACAGAAAGGGTTTGGTTCCTTGCTTGAATAAGTAGAAGAATGCCTCGTAAAATATTTTTAAAATGAGATAAAAACTCAATGAATTATTCTGTCACCAAAATTAAACACCTTTCTTTCCTACATTACTTCTTACAATATTTAATCTCTATGTATTACAAATCTAAACAGAGGATTCATTATGTAGTATTTTCAAAATATCTTTGTCCACAAAAATTTTGACAGTTTTTCTACTCTCTGAAGAGAATCTCTCAAGAACTAGTTTGGAAAATGCTTCTCTTGGGAAATGTCTGGACCTCTAAGATTCTTCACATTTGGGTTTCTCAAACCCCACAGGTTTCTACTGCTTCTATTCCCAGAGAACCTAAGAGACGATAGCTTGTTATATAAGACTTACATCTATATCTTCTATATTTAAAAAGGAGCTGAAATGTTACAAAGAAAGTTAATGTGTACTTTTTCTGATGTTTCTTCATAGGTAATTCATAACACTTTTTTTTTTCTAAATCTGCTCTGTACAGAGGAGGGTTCCACATCTTTTCAGGATGAACAAAGGAACAGGTGAGGGGAATTGTGTTATTTAATGATTCTGCCATTAATTCTGCCCTTAAACAATGATACCAATAAAACTGAGTACAAGCAAGTTTCCTTCTTTTGAATCACTGGATTTCTTAAAAACAGGGAAAACAGAGACATTTATCTTTTCCTATAATCCAAGGAAAATAAAGCTGAAAAAGAAAGCGTAGAAGAAATCTGTCAGTATGTAGCAAAAGGAAGTCATCTGTGCATTCCTTGGATTAGGACTTGGTAATCTACTGAAATGCTGGATAATTGGATATATTAAAAAACACCAATACAGTATACTAACACATATATATGGAATTTAGAAAGATGGTAATGATAACCCTGTATGCTAGACAGCAAAAGAGACACAGATGTATAGAACGGACTTTTGGACTCCGAGGGAGAGGGAGAGGGTGGGATGATTTGGGAGAATGGCACCGAAACATGTATACTATCATGTAAGACACGAATCGCCAGTCTATGTTCGATACAGGATACA
The DNA here is from genome assembly GCA_006408695.1 of Aepyceros melampus. Lineage (NCBI taxonomy): Eukaryota > Metazoa > Chordata > Mammalia > Artiodactyla > Bovidae > Aepyceros > Aepyceros melampus. The sequence goes on from SJXQ01009155.1 coordinate 30,099, forward strand.
GGATGCTTGGGGCTGGTGCACGGGAATGATCCAGAGAGATGATATGGGGAGGGTGGTGGGAGGGGGTTCAGGATTGGGAACTCATGTACATCTGTGGCGGATTCATGTTGATGTATGGCAAAACCAATACAGTATTGTAAAGTAAAATAAAGTAAAAATAAAAATTAAAAAAAATTGTATAATGTTGTCTAAAATGCTTTACATCAATCATTTGAATTCAGAAGTGTGTTTTTATTTCTTTTTTGGTGTCAATATTATTTCATATAAAGAAGAGTTATATGTAGGGCTTATAGTATGACTTTGGTCAATTAGTAAATTGTGGCCAGTTACTTTTTTAAATAAAGGGAATAAAAAAGAGAAAAATATCACTTGCCTAATGACTTTTCAGTCAGACACTGCATAACTATTGGGTATAAAAGGAACTTCACTAGCCCATAGAACATAATATCTGTCTGGTCAGAGAGATAAAATCTCACCTTTGTGTATCTCACAGTCTTATTTAAGGCAGATCAACTTTTGAACTGTGGTGTTGGAGAAGACTCTTGAGAGTCCCTTGGACTGCAAGGAGATCCAGCCAGTCCATTCTGAAGGAGATCAACCCTGGGATTTCTTTGGAAGGAATGATGCTAAAACTGAAGCTCCAGTACTTTGGCCACCTCATGCGAAGAGTTGACTCATTGGAAAAGACTCTGAAATAGACATTTCTCCAAAGAAGACATACGAATGGCTAACAAACACATGAAAAGATGCTCAACATCACTCATTATCAGAGAAATGCAAATAAAAACCACAATGAGGTACCATTTCACACCAGTCAGAATGGCTGCGATGCAAAAGTCAACAAGCAATAAATGCTGGAGAGGGTGTGGAGAGAAGGGAACCCTCTTACACTGTTGGTGGGAATGCAAATTAGTACAGCCACTATGGAGAACAGTGTGGAGATTCCTTAAAAAATTGCAAATAGAAATGCCTTATGATCCAGCGATCCCACTGCTGGGCATACACTCCAAGGAAACAAGAATTGAAAGAGACATGTGTACCCCAATGTTCATTGCGGCACTGTTTATAATAGCCAGGACATGGAAGCAACCTAGATGCCCATCAGCAGATGAATGGATAAGAAAGCTGTGGTACATATACACAATGGAGTATTACTCAGCTATTAAAAAGAATACATTTGAATCAGTTCTAATGAGGTGGATGACGCTGGAGCCGATTATACAGAGTGAAGTAAGCCAGAAAGAAAAACACCAATACAGTATACTCACACATATATATGGAATTTAGAATGATGGTAAAGATAAACCTGTACGCAAGACAGCAAAAGAGACACAGATGTATAGAACGGCCTTTTGGACTCTGTAGGAGAAGGAGAGGGTGGGATTGGTTGGCAGAGTGGCAATGTAACATCTGTGATATCATAAGTGTAACGAATCGCCAGTCCAGGTTTGATGCAGGATGCAGGGTGCTTGGGACTGATGCATGGGGATAATCCAGAGAGAGGGTGTGAGGCGGGAGGGGGGAGGTGGGGGTCGGGATTGGGAGATCATGTACACTCGTGGCTCATCCATGTCGATGTGTAGCAAAACAAATACAGTATTGTAAAGCAAAACAAACTAAAAAAATAAAAATTAAAAAAAAGAAAAGAAAAGCAATACTGTAGTAAATTCAATAAAGATTTTTTTTAATGGTCAAAAAAAAAAGGAAAAGACTCTGATGCTGGGAGGGATTGGGGGCAGGAGGAGAAGGGGACGACAGAGGATGAGATGACTGGATGGCATCACGGACTCAATGGGCATGAGTCTGAGTGAACTCCGGGAGTTGGTGATGGACAGGGAGGCCTGGCGTGCTGTAATTTATGGGGTCGCAAAGAGTTGGACAGGACTGAGCGACTGAACAACTGAACAGAACTGAACTGAACTGAACTGAATGACATTGGGAATCAGTTTACTTTCTCTCTTCCCCTTTGGGGTCTCTTTCCCCTTCTCCTTCTCAGAATTAATTAAGAGGGTACAATTTGGGTCTCTAGACTTAAATGTACAATCAGAATGACTTTGTGTTTCAACTTCATTTCCCAGCTCAGTGGCATATGCAGATTTTCTCCTTTTCTCATCGCCCCCAGCAAAACTCCCCCAACCCCAGAAAAGCAGTATGAAGTCCTTCTTAAAGGCTGTCTCTTCCTTCCTCAGGTGACTAAAGGTAGGGGCATCTTGGTGTCACCATCTTGTAGGGAAAGTTCCGAGAGTCCCAAGGGTATTTAGAAAATCATCCAGAGGATCTGAGATGCTTGCTCCTAGCAATGTATTGGAGAGAAATAATGGCTCTATCAGTCCCATCCCATCAATATTGAGTCACTGAATATATCTGTCATAGAACAGCCCATGGCATTACTGCTGTCAGAATAACAGGAAAGAAATGCTGTACTGAATTGAATGAACTGGGGAACTCTTCTCAGCACCACTAGCAAATTCCTCGTCTTAAACTGCCTCTTGTTTATATCAGAACCAGGTAACTAAGGTGCTAATGATTGAAAATGTTTAAATAATTAAAACACATGGAAATAATTACATATTGAAATATATTGAAATAATATATTTCACATATTGAAATAATATGAGTTATGCTGATATTACTGACATAGGAACTGACTCACCCAACTAGGAGTCTCAAAATATTTTCTTAATTTTCCTCAGATAATAACTCCCTAAAATAAAGCAAGATTAACACATCCTCCCTTAACAATTTTCTAATATTTAGGAAAATCTGAAATATGGGGCAGTTTTAATACCGACTTATACAAGTGAATGAAGTGAACCTAAATTGATATTAATTTGGTTACTGACACAGCAAGCTGACTATACTCTAAATTTAAAAATTTCTAATCCAAGCAAGTAATACTTGAAGGTATGTAGATATCTTAAATATACTTAGGCTTTCTTATCCTGTGTCTATTGTCTTTCTTACTGTTCTATGTTTTTCCATTGTCCTCATAAAGATACTCATCTTTAGAGGGCCAGCAGGGAATTCCTGGGTTGATGGTCTCAATTGTTTGTGGGTGGACATCATCTGTTCTTAATCTGTAGCTTACATTGCTAATCCCCAAAGATAAAACAATAGACAAGCTTTTTGTTTTTTGCTTTTCTTACTGTCTTTTGCTGTCTTTATTCCTGGAAATCTCTGCTCCATCTATTAGTTAGCACATCATTTCTAGGCTCTCTTGGTGTTATTCTACTCAATCAATCCACCGAGTCTTTTCATTTGGTATCTTTTAAAAACAAAGACCACGATAGCTTCTACTTTAAGTTTTGGTTTACTTATTTGTACTGATTCAGTTATAAAGATTCTCTTCTTCATATATCTTGTTCTTGATGAGTCTTAATGAGATGACATTTAATGATATGACTGAAGGGCACATTTTCTTTTGGACACCTACACTACTAGTAAAGTTTCTTGGTTTAACAAACCTGTTTGTTAGTCTTTGTAGAAAGCAATAGAAAATTAGTTATATTTGTGAAGATTTGGGGATTGCTGTTATTTCTTCTCATTATTTATTAAATAATAAAGAATCTTTGGTCTATAATTGTAGAGATGTTCAGCTTGTTGCCATGGTAACAAATTATTTGCTGTTTTGAAATTTTACATTTAGATTTGAACTGTAGAAATGTAAAGCTAAAAATAGAAATTAGATGGCCAAGAACTATGGGTAATAAATATCAGTTAAGTTTATTAGGGATGATGAAAAGTTACATAGTATTTTCTGTAATGATATTTTAGCAGGATTTTTAAACAATTTGTGTCTAAGTATTTATATTCTATATTTAAATATATTTGTGGATTTAAGAAAACATGTAATTAAACTTTTCAATTATTTCTCAAAATATTTGAATAAATGATTAATGATAATTAAGTTAAATACATGTCATTTGTAGATAGTGGAAATGATTGTCAATGCTGTGCTATTAAAATTTATGTAAAATTATACACATTGAAAAATAAACCAAGTTTAAGGCAGCAAAATGCTACCACATTTCACTCACTTTTCTGTTCTTTTCCTGCACTGTTTAGTTGTCAGGGCAGCATAACATTTAAATACTACCTGCAAGTATCCTTTACTTCAGTACATATGTATTATATTCTTAGAACTGAATTTTCTATTTTTTTCTCAGATGAAATCCCATCCTTTGAGAGAAAATCTGGCTTGTGTAAAATGAGGGTAATTTAACAATAATCATATTAATATCTATGGGCACAGATTTCCTTATAGAGCAAATTAAAACTCTTTATTTTCCCACATCATAGTCATAATTATTAAAACTTCTTTTCTGACTGCTGTATAATATATTAAAATGATAAAAAGATAAAACCTCATATTTACTTGTGATGTAAAATGCTTTCTCTACTTTAAAGAAAGTAATGAAAAAGTATGTCTTTCCTACTTTAGAGTTTATGATAACTGCCGTGTTACTCTGATAGTTTTCATAGTAAAAGCTTCTTCCATTAGGTAGTAGTTTTGTATCATTTAATCCAATAAAAAATTGACTTTTAAGTGTTTTTGCTTATGTACCACCTAAAAGTTTTCAAAAATTATATACTCCACAGATTTTCAAGTTCTCTAAAATTTTACATTTAAATAATATCCAGGATCAGTTTTCCAGATTGTTATATATTGTAGCTATGCTTTAATGTATTTTCATCGAAGTCTTTTGAGGTACAAATTTAACATGTTCAATTTACTTAAAATAAGTTGTAATTTTCAGGCTTTGTTATATAAAGCAGCCAAATGGGGCTATTCTATCTGAAATTGTGTGCCTTTATTTTAAAATCTAGATTTATGTTTTGGCATGCATTACTAAGAAGACAATCTTTTCTCTAGAATGCTAATTCTAAGAAGATAGGGAGATTATTTATGTACGTAGATGGAATGTTGTTTTGAGACATGTATGGATTTTGGTGCTTATTCCTTTCAACTTTTTAGAGACTCTATTTGCTATGCTTTCACAGAAATCCTCTCGGTGGCACTGGCATGGTATTCTTAAAACACACCTTGTTTTGTTCCCTAGAGCTAGTTGTAAAGAATTTTCTGCCTTCATTGTAGAAAACAGATGAGAAGTATGTAAGATCAGACTGAGAAAAACAGTCAGATGGTTGCTGCAATGAGGATGGGCTGAAAGATGTGATGCTCTGGACTTCAATAGAGCAGTAAAGATGGAAAGAAATAAACATACCTAGATATATACACAAAGGATGATCAATAGAGTATACTGATTGCTTGGATGAGTAAATGTTAACATCCAGGGCACTGGCTTGGGAGACTGAATTGTTGATGGTACCATTTATGAAATCAGGAAACAAACGATGCTTTTGGGCCAGTCAGCAGGAAGAAGAGATGATGAGTTCAGTTTGAGAATTATTTTGAGGTCCTCTCTGACATCCAAGTGGATATCAAAGAAGACAGTCATAAAGTTCTGATCCTTAAATATATCTTACAGGGGTGAATATTTCCTATCTTTAGTCAAACAGTTTCAGAAATTTGCTATTCATAAACTTTTCTTGATTAATTATAAAGATGATGATACTCGTTTGAAAACATACTTTCTATGATTTCTCCTCTACCTGCTGCTTCACATACTGAACATTACTGTTTATTATATATCAAAGTAAAAGTAATTCATCTAGCTTCTCATCTTTAATATACTTTTTTGAAAACACACACAGAGAAAATTACACAACCATGCAGATACCATAAATGAATTTCCATAATCTGAATATATCTATGTAAACACCACCCAGAAAAAGAAATAGAATACAGCCAACAGGGCAAAAGTCCTACCATATTCCCTGCCAGTCACTTCCATGTCTTCAAAAAAGTAACCACTATGTTTACTATTAACTTTATAAATGTGCCTGTTTTCTTGTTGCTGTTGTTGTTTTTATTTTCTTTTAACTTGATATTTCAGGGCTTTGCCTGGAAACTCAGAACTGGTATGAATATTATTTCTACCTAAAGAGAATTGAGGTTCAACAGATGCAGAAAGAAGCCTTGTTGGAGCTTCCCTCATCTGACTAAAAGTGACAACTGAGAAATGAAGCTACCATAAATCCCACCTAATGGGAAGTTTCATGGCCATGAACAAGACTGAATGACACTCACACCTACATAAAATAGAACAATCTTTCTTATTTCCCATTATTGGCCTCAAAACTCATTTATCTTTCCTGAAAAAACCTATTCATTCTTCCCACAGAAGACTTTTCTGGCCCATTCCTTTTCCCAGTAAGGTATATAAACCTCTCTGTTTGACCATTCAGCAAAGGAGTTACTTTTGTTAGCGCTTGTATGCATATGAGTAAATCTTTCCTCTCTTGATTTGTATTTTGTCAGTTTAATTCCCAGGTCCCTGAGAACTAAATCTAAGAGGAAAATTTTTTTCTCCACTACAGTATCAATGGAAACAGATACTATGCTCCTTTGTGTGTGTGGTTGTAACTTTTGCTTAAATTATATTTGAATGATTATTTTCATTGCTGAATAACATTTCCTTACATATGAAACTGGACTTCCCTGTTGGTTCAGTGGTAAAGAATTCACCTGCCAATGCAGGAGATGCAAGAGATTCTATCCATGGGTGAGGAAGATCTCCTGTAGAAGGAAATGGCTAACCACTCCAGTATTTCTGTCTGAAAAATCCCATTGACAGAGGAGCCTGGTGGTCTAGAGTCCACAGGTCACAAAAGAATCAGACACAACTTAGCAACTAAACAAAAATATTGTTGTTGTCATTGTTCAGTCGCTCAGTCATGTCTGACTCTTTGAGATCCTATGGACTGTAGCACACCAGACTTCCCTGTCCTTCACCAACTCCTGGAGCTTGCTCAAATTCATGTGCATTGAGTTGGTGATGCCATCCAACTGTCTCATCCTCTGTCGTCCCCTTCTCCTCCTGCCTTCAATCTTTCCAAGCATCAAGGTCTTTTCTAATGAGTTGGCTCTCAAAAGTCTTCTCCAACACCACAGTTCAAAAGCATCAATTCTTCCGCACTCAGCTTTTTTTATGGTCCAGCCTTCACATCCATACATGACTACTGGAAAAGCCATAGCTTTGACTAGGCAGACCCTTGTTGGCAAAGCAATGTCTCTGCTTTTTAATATACTGTCTAGGTTCATCATAGCTTTTCTTCCAAGGAGCAAGTGTATTTTAATTTCATAGCTGAGTCACCATCTTCATTGATTTTGGAGCCCATGAAAATAAAATATGTCGCTGTTTCATTGTTTCCCCATCTATTTGCTATGAAATGATGGGGCCAGATGCCATGATCTTAGTTTTTTGAAGGCTGAGTTTTAAGGCAGCTTTTTCTCTCTCCTCTTTCATCTTTGTCAAGAGGTTTTTTATTTCCTTTTCACTTTGTGCCATAAAGGAGGTATCAAACAAAAATATATGAAACTATAATTTATTCTTTCTGGCATTGAAACAGTTTGGGGTTGTTTCACTTATTCATTAATGTATCAATAGTATGACATACACTTTTGTGGTTTAGTTGCTAAATCATGTCTGACTCTTTGTGATCCCATGGACTGTAGCCCACCAGGCTCCTGTGTCCATAGGATTTCCTAGGCAAGAACACTGAAATGAGTTGAGATTTCCTTCTCCAAGGTCTTCCCAATGCGAGGATTGAACCTGTGTCTCCTGCGTTGGCAGGTGGCTTCTCTACTACTGAACCAACTAGTGAATGATATACACTTACTATCATTTAACATTAGGCACTGTACTAATTAAAGACAAAACATATTGATAGGATTAGTAAGACACACTTTATGCTCTCAGAGAATTTACACTTCAATAGCAACAATAAAACATGAACAAATATAATCAACTGTAAGTGATATGAAATTCTATGAACAAAATAGGGTATATTATGGCAAAGAATATAGTTAACACTGCTCAAGAAATGAGATTATAGAATCATTAAAGAATAACAAATGTTTCATCTAGAAGCCTAAGAAACTAGAGGGTAGAGGGAACAGCATGTGAAAATAATTTTAGAAGAGAAAAAAATATGGCAGATTTAGAAACAGTAATTAAAAATGAATATTATTTTTAAAACTGTGATTATAAAGATAAGTATTGATAATTATGCTGTAAATGAAGACTAGGACTAAATAATGAAGTTATATTACTCTAATCAGATTTTTGTCTTGAAAGAGTACCTGTCACTATAGATGACAGAAATGATGCAGACGGGGGAGAAACAAAATAAATTAATGCTAGAGGACCATCAAAAGATGAAAGTGGAGCAGATGTGTAGCAATGAGGTATAGACAGAATAGGATTTTACTCTTGATTGATGAAAGACTCTAAGGTAGATCTTTAATTTCTTAGCAAATAATGATGATCTAATATTGAGGCAGAGAAGGAAATTTTGCAAGCAGATGAAGTCCAAATTTGTCTTATTGAATTTGAACTGATCTAATTAACTAGTAAATAATTGGTTACACAGGACTGGAAAAGGTCAGTTTTCATTCCAATCCCAAAGAAGGGTAATGCCAAAGAATGTTCAAACCCCTCTACAACTGCACTTATTTCACATGCTAGCAATGCTCAAAATCTCTTAAGCTAGGCTTCAACGATACATGAACTGAGAACTTCCTGATGTGCAAGATGGGTTTAGAAAAGGAAGAGGAACCAGAGATCAAATCACCAACATTTGTTGGATCATGGGAGAAAGAAGGGGGTTCCAGAAAATATCTGCTTCTGCTTCATTGACTATGCTTATCCTTTGACCATGCGGATCACAATGAACTGTGAAAATTCTTAAGAGATGGGAGTACCAGACCAGCTTAACTATATCCTAAGAAACTTGCATGTGAGTCAAGAAGCAATGGAACTGGAGATGGAACAACAGACTAGTTCAAAATTCGGAAAGGGTCATGACAAAACTGTATATTGTCACCTCGCTTATTTAAGTTATATGCAGGATACATCATGTAAAATGCCAGAATGAATGAATCACAAGCTGGAATCAAGACTGTTAGGAGAAATATCAACAACCTCAGATATTCAGATGATATCACTCTAATGGCAGAATGTAAAGCAGAACTAAAGTGTCTCTTGATGAAGGTAAAAGAGGAGAGTGAAGAAGCTGGCTTGAAACCCGACACTCAAAAAACTAATATCGAGACATCTGGTCCCATTACTTCATTGCAAATAGATGGGGAGACAATGGAAATGGAAGATAAAGACAAATGGAAAATAAAGACAAACTTTATTTTCTTGGGCTCCAAAATCACTGTGGACAGTGACTACAGTCATGAAATTAAAAGATGCTTGCTCCTTGGAAGGAAAGCTATGACAAACCTACACAGTCTATTAAACAATAGAGACATCACTTTGATGACAAAGGTTGATATAGTCAAAGCAATGGTTTTTCCAGTAGTCATGTACAGATGTGAAAGTTGGACCATAAAGAAGGCTGAGCAATAAAGAATTTATGCTTTTGAATTGTGGTGCTGGAGAAAACTCGTGTGTCAATCTTAAAGGAAATCAACCCTGAATATTCACTGGAAGGATTAACACTGAAGCTGAAGCTGCAATACTTTGGCCACCTGATGCAAAGAACCAACTCACTGGAAAAGAGCTTGATGCTGGAAAGACTGAATTCAAATGGAGGAGATGAGATGGTTAAATAGCATCACAAATACAGGGGGCATAAGTTTGAGCAAACTCTGAGAGACAGTGGAGGAAAGAGGATCCTGGGTGCTGCAGTCAGTGGGGGCACAAGAATTTGGATACGAATAGGGACTGAACAACACTAGTTTAAATTCCAATCAAATATGTGATTTTGTGTTTATGTGATTTTATATGGAAAAAAGAGTCATGGACAATAATTATCTTTATACTGTACATACTTATCTCCAATTTATATAGCACACATATACAGCTTGTGCATTTTTTAATGCTAATCAGTCATTTTATTTTCTCCTGATATTAGGTGAGGAAGTGGGACATTCAATCATTCTTCTCATGTCCTAGAAAAATATCACATATCAGCTCCTGAAATATCAACATAAGACATCTCTTTTGTTTTAAACCTTCATTTCTATTCCCACTATAGACAAATTTTTGTGTGTGGGCTTTTTGATTCTTTATTTAAAGGAACTAAGTGATTTATCTATCAATTCTGTTTTTTAAGGTCTATTTATGTTCATTTGGATGTCTATTTCATTGCTTATTCAGTTTAGTTCAGTCGTTCAGTCATGTCTGACTCTTTGTGACCCCATGAATTGCAGCATGCCAGGTCTCCCTGTCCATCACCAACTCCCGGAGTTCATCCAAACTCATGTGCGTTGAGTCGGTGATACCATCCAGCCATCTCATCCTCAGTACTCCCCTTCTCCTCCTACCCCCAATCCTTCCAAGCATCAGGGTCTTTTCCAATGAGTCAACTCTTCACATGAGGTGGCCAAAGTATTGGAGTTTCAGCCTCAGCATCAGTCCTTCCAATGAACATCCAGGACTGGTCTTCTTTGGACTGGTTGGATCTCTTTGCAGTCCAAGGGACTTGCAAGAGTCTTCTCCAACACCACAATTCAAAAGCATCAATTCTTCAGTGCTCAGCTTTCTTCACAGTCCAGCTCTCACCTCCATACATGACCACTGGAAAAAACATAGCCTTGACTAGACAGACTTGTGTTGGCAAAGTAATATCTCTGCTTTTTAATATGCTATCTAAGTTGGTCATAACTTTCCTTCCAAGGAGTAAGCATCTTTTAATTTCATGGCTGCAATCACCATCTGCAGTGATTTTGGAGCCCCCCAAAATAAAGTCTGTCACTGTTTCCACTGAAGTGATGGGACCAGATGCCATGATCTTCATTTTCTGAATGTTGAGCTTTAAGCCAACTTTTTCACTCTCCTCTTTCACTTTCAACAAGAGGCTTTTTTGTTTGTTCACTTTCTGCATAAGGGTAGTGTCATCTGCATATCTGAGGTGATTGATATTTCTCCCAGCAATCTTGATTCCAGCTTATGCTTCTTCCAGCCCAGCGTTTCTCATGATATACTCTGCATATAAGTTAAATAAGCAGGGTGACAATATACAGCCTTGAAGTACTCCTTTTCCTATTTGGAACCAGTGTGTTGTTCCATGTCCAGTTCTAACTGTTGCTTCCTGAACTGCATATAGGTTTCTTAAGAGGCAGGTCAGGTGGTCTGGTATTCCCATCTCTCTCAGAATTTTCCACAGTTTATTGTGATCCACACAGTCAAAGGCTTTGGCATAGTCAATAAAGCAGAAATAGATGTTTTTCTGGAACTCTCTTCCTTTTTTGATGATCTAGCAGATGTTGGCAATTTGATCTTTGGTTCCTCTGCCTTTTCTAAAACCAGCTTGAACATCTGGAAGTTCACAGTCCATGTACTGCTGAAGCCTGCCTTGGAGAGTTTTGAGCATTACTTGACTAGCATGTAAGAGGAGTGCAATTGTGCAGTAGTTTTAGCATTCTTTGGCATTGCCTTTGTTTCGAATTGAAATGAAAATTGACCTTTTCCAGTCCTGTGGCCACTGCTGAGTTTTCCAAATTTGGTGGCATATTGAGTGCAGCACTTTCCCAGCATCATCTTTCAGGATTTGAAATAGTTCGACTGGAATTCCATCACCTCCATTAGCTTTGTTCGTGGTAATGCTTTCTAAGGCCCACTTGACTTCACATTCCCGGATATCTGGCTCTAGGTGAGTGATCACACTATCGTGATTATCTGGATCGTGAAGATCTTTTTTGTACAGTTCTTCTGTGTATTCTTGCCACCTCTTCTTAATATCTTCTCCTTCTGTTAGGTCCATACCATTTCTGTCCTTTTTTGAGCCTATCTTTGCATGAAATGTTCCCTTGGTATCTCTAATTTTCTTGAAGAGATCTCTAGTCTTTCCCATTCTGTTGTTTTCCTCTATTTCTTTGCATTGATCTCTGAGGAAGGCTTTCTACTCTCCTTGCTATTCTTTGGAACTCTGCATTCAAATGGCAATATCTTTCTTTTTCTCCTTTGCTTTTTGCTTCGCTTCTTTTCATTGCTTGTAACTGCTAAATATTACACTGGGATATACGTCCACCATATTTTCCCATTTCTTTTCTTAATAAGGGACATCTTTCAACTACTTATTACAAACAGAGAAATCAGAGGTTGTATGGATTTCTGTGGCCTAGATAAACTCAGGATCAGAATTGCTGAGTTACAGTATAGACTTATACTTGAAAGTAAAGTCAAGTCACTCAGTCGTGTCCGACTCTTTGTGACCCCATGGACTGCAGCCCACCAGGCTCCTCAGTCCATGAGATTCTCCAAGCAAGAATACTGGAGTGGGTTGCCATTTCCTTCTCCAGGGGATCTTCCCGACCCAGGGATCGAACCCAGGTCTCCCGCATGGGAGGCAGACGCTTTAACCTCTGAGCCACCAGGGAAAGACTTATACTTAATATGGCTAAATAGTGCCATGCTGCTCTTTGGAATCTTTTAGCCAATCTGGAGTATGAAAGAAGTGTTGAAACCAGAGTACTCTCTTAAAAGAAGGGACAAATACAAAATAAAGTATCAAAGTGAGTATGAAATTAAAGCAAGGATAGAAATAAGAACAGACTCCAATCTAGGTCTAATTGACAAACATGAGGATATTGTAACATCTAGGGAAAAAACAAAAACAAAAACAAAAAACAACTTTATTACTTTACCATTTACCCTACTCATAAAATACACTTTACTTAGATTTTTTTTTTTAATTCATTGCCCTTCTTCATCTGTCAACAATTTTAAAATATCATTTTCTCTAGATAATGGAAACATCATTTAAATCTCCTCTAGAACTGGGTTGAGTGAAACAACAGTTGAGATGCATAAATCCAATAATGTTAAGTAATGAAACTGTAGTTATTTTCATTGCTGTAGTAATAACATAATTTTAATGTATATGTTGGTGTAGAACAGTATCTTAAGACAAAATAATGTTCTTACAAATAAAGAAACTAAAGAATTGAAGATGACATATAATTGAAATTGGTTGTGATATTCATTACTTTTTAACTTCATTTTAACAAATGACAGTTTTTTCTCAGTTGAAGTAGAAGGTACAGTTGTAAAAACATACAGGTATACTTGTATATATTTCAAAACTTAAATAATGTTAGTTATTTCAGCATGGATTTTTTCCCTCAAACTTGTCCTAATTTTGATGATAAATTGTGTGAATGCATTAGCCAAAGACAATAAATAATAAATAAAACCAAAATACTGATATGTGAAATTTGTAGTTTTCATGATGTTCCATTAAAAAGATACATACCATTATTTTATGATAATTACTTCTAGTCATTCTCAATTTATTTCATATTTCAACAGGTGACTCTGGGTAAAAGATGCCATCTCATGTAATCGCTAATACATCCAACTACCCCACACACTAAAACATCAATTTTAAGTGGGAAACATTAAATCAGCTTCCTCTTTGGCACAAAGCTTGAGCTTCTGCTCCTGTACTAGTCCTCATAAATGTATCAGCCCCTCAGAATGAATTTCTGCTCAACTTTACAGTAGATTTACATTTTATGACTGACTTAAGGAATTCCTCACCTGTTATTTTACAAATTATAAAAATCCATATTGCAGTTGTGAAGATAAACTCTGCTCAATAGATCAAAGATCTGAAGAAAATGAGGGTTAGACTATTAAGATTTGGGCTACAGCCAAGAAAACTGTAACAAACTATTATTTTCATTGTACCTTAGTTTTATGGATATGTGACTGTCTCTGAGAGCTGTAAGCAAAAGAATTTTTAGTAAAATTCAGACAAAATTTACCTTCCAGATGGAACTGACCTAGACAAGTGATTTTTTTGAACTTCTGCAAGACTAAAGTAAAGTGAAAACTTGTTAATACAATTTTTTTCTGAGTTGAATTTTATATCTGAAGTAACTTAATGGCTTTCCACTTGAAAACTGAAGTTGGGAGCAGAGAGATAATAGAAAAGTAATGAAGATAAGCAAAGAATACAGGCAATAAAGAAAGACGTGTATAACTTAAAACCAGCTAAAACATTTGCCATGGTGTTGAAAATCTCTACTGAAATTCAAATTGATTTCAGTGACTCCTACCCTTTATATGAATCTGTTTTGTGCTGAGAGCTCCTGGCCTGAAGATCCAAACCTCTAGCATAGTTCCATCCATGGGCATTTTATTGACCACAGCAGATAATAGTTATACCATCTCTAAATAATGATAATATCAGCATGACACCTTTAGATAGATTTTTTAAAGCAGCAGCTTGAAGAGTTAGAATGTAATGCAAATAAATTCTAAGTGCACCCAGTTTTCCTTGTGTATGGGCAATTAGTTCTAGTATAGTTGGAAAATTCTGAGTTGGTAGCTAATTTAGCAAAATATCTAAAAATACGACATTTTATTATGGAATATTATAGTTTTTCCTCTTCAGTGATTACACAGTGAATTGTGAATGTGAGTGATCATAAATTAAAATGTGCTAACAGTTTTAAATCTCTTATAGATTACTTAGAGGACTCTACTAATGTGTGTTTGTGTGTGAGAAAATAAATGATAATGTAGCAACTGACCAGAATAGTTTAAATAGCTTTTATAATATGAAAATGACAGGAATTTTGAGAGAAGAATTTAATATCCTCTTTAGAGACACATAAGATTGTGAATCATTCACTCACAATTATCCATGAGTTTACATTTTCTCCTCTTTGCTTTGTGGGGCCACTTAGACACTTTCATCCAGTGTACTACCTGGTATTCAGGAGGAAGGGATGAAACTTTGCAAAATGCACCCAGTAAACAGAGTATCAGGTAGAAAAAGGGAGTAAAACAGAAATCAGGATTCTTTGCAGAGGGCTCCTCTCAGATATTTGTAGGATATTACACTTGAAAACTGATGTTAAGAATTCATCTAGTTTTGTCAGCTCAAGTCCAATCTTCAGTTAAGCTGTTGTCAGTATCACTAATTTGCACACCAGTGGTTTTTTAATATTGTGCACCTAATACTTCAGTCCTGTCCAACTCTTTGCGACCTCATGGAAGGTAGTCTGCCAGGCTCCTCTGTCCATGGAATTCTCCAGGTCAGAATACTGGAGTGGGTTGCCATTCCCTTCTCCAGGGGATCTTCGTGACCCAGAGATCAAACTTGCATCTCTTAATTTCTTGCATTGGCGGTGAGTTCTTTACCATTAGAGCCACCTGGGAAGCATGATAGATCCTTAGAGGAATCCTTAATTCTGTTAACTCTATTTTATCTCCCCTAGGCTTCTCCATGGAGAAGGCAATGGCGACCCACTCCAGTACTCTTGCCTGGAAAATCCCATAGAGGGAGGAGGAGCCTGGTAGGTGGCAGTCTATGGGGTCATGAAGAGTCCGCCACAACTGTGACTTCACTTTCACTTTTCACCTTAATGCATTGGAGAAGGAAATGGCAACCCACTCCAGTGTTCTTGCCTGGAGAATCCTAGGAACGGGGGAGCCTGGTGGGCTGCCATCTATGGGGTCATAGAGTCAGACACGACTGAAGCAACTTAGCATCATCAGCAGCAGGCTTCTCCAAATCAGCCAATGGCATCATAATTAATGAAACTTCTCAAGCGTGAAACTCATCCTGATTTCTCTATTCCTTATCTTACATAACTAATCAAACAGTGCCAATTATAGCCCACCAATATATTTTAAGTCTACCCACTTGTCTCCAATTTGATTACCATCATGGTAAATCATCACCAATTCTCACCTAATAAAATTGCTCTCTAACTGATCTCAGCATGTCTACCTTTACTTTCCTTAAACTAACTGTGCACAAAGCAGCCAGCAAGATTAAACAACTTGAACTAGGCCTTGCTTAAAACCCTCTGATGAAGGACTTCCCTGGTGGTCTAGTGGTTAAGAATCTGCCTGCCAATGCAGGGGACATGGGTTCAATCCTCGGTCTGGGAAGATTTCACATGCTGCGGGGCCACTAAGCCAGTGTGCCACAACTACTGAGTCTGTGCTCTAGGGTCAGCCAGCCACAACTACAAACTCATATGCCTAGAGACTGTGTTCCAAAATTGGAGAAGCCACAGCAATGAGAAACCCACACACCACAACGAAGAGCAGCCCCTACTCACTGCAACCAAACCTGCACATAAAAATGAAGACCCAGCACAGTCAAAAATAAATAGATATTAAAAAAAAAATTCTGAGGGCATCTTATTGCAGTTAGAAGGAAATGAAAATAACTAGACATGTCCTACGGAGAAGGAAATGGAAACCCACTCCAGTGTTCTTGCCTGGAGAAACCCAGGGACGGAGGAGCCTGGTAGGCTGCTGTCTGTGGGGTCACAGAGTCGAACAGGACTGACGCGACTTAGCAGCAGCAGCAGCAGCAGACATGTCCTATATAATGCTTCCTGAAGTGATGCTGCCAACCTCTCCATCCTTCATACCTCTACACCTTTCACTTTCTATGTTCATGCCTGATTGCTCTCAGTTTTTCTAACATACTAAGTTCTTTCTCTGCCCAGGGTCTGTGCACATTTCGGTTTTTGTTTGTTTCGCTTGCTATGATATGTTCCTGCTCTTAACACGTTTGCCAATTAATTAATTTTTGCTATTTCATTAAAATTAAATGAAAAAAGGCATTTTTTTCAGAGAATTATTGACATATTTAAATGATCTTGAAACTATTGACCAACTTTAAGTGATATTGCATAGGTATCTCAAGATGAGAAACAAATTTCTCTAGGCTCTGGGTTGAAAAATATTTTGAGCATCATAACCTCGAAAAATAAAGGTGAATGAAATAATAAACAAAATGAGGTCAGTGATTCTGTGTTCCTATTAGGTATAAAGATACACAAAGAGAAACGTAAAAGAGAAACCACAAAAGTCATAGTTAACTTTTTGAAAAGATTGCTATCTAGAAAACTGTTTACCACTGATGTGTTTTCTTAGAAAGCAAGGAGAAAGGAAAGCAAAAAAAAAGAAAAAGAAAAAAACACAGCCTTTAATAAGCCTTCATATTCATTTGCTATCTTCTTTTCCCTTACTTCTTCTCTAACATGTGTCTTTTAAATTGGGGACAAAACATAGTGATTTAAAGCATTCATTAAATTTCTAAGGGAAAAAAAAAAAAGAGCTATGTTAAAGTAGTAATTACAAAAAGTGACCCCAGCCAGCTGTATGATGACCTCTTAGCCTGAAGACTGATTCACTCAGCTCATCTACCATGTTTTTCTGTCTGGACTGCAGTGTGAAAGGACCCCCTTCTCGTGTGTTTTAGTCACATCTCAACTAGCTTCCGTGATGTACTTCAAGTCCTACCTTTACAATAAGGCTCTCACAGACCATTCTATCCTGAATGTGGACTTATTCTGATATGTGTTGCTCTACAAGCCTGACCACCTGATCACTTCTATCTTTTCGTAAAATAATTTATGAGGGTATCCTTCTTCCTGGTGACATTCTAAATTCACCAAAGGAAGTGATAATGTGCTTTTTGTTTTTTTAGTTAATATATTTTCTAGTGTTAACTTGTCCTAAGCATTTAATTTCATAATAAATAATATGATTCATTCTGCAAATATTAATAGTAAGTTCTGCCATGAGACTATAACATACTATATACTGCGCTGGGAATACAGTTAACATATATTAAGTATTTAATATATGTCAAGTATTGTTCTTTGTGCTTTACATTTGAAAACTTATATTTAATTGTCACTGTCAAGTTATGACATAGAGACTATTATTATCCCCTCCTTCAATTTACAGATTAAGAAAATGAGACACAGGCACATTGTTCAAGGTCATAGGGTTAATAAATAACTTGTTCAAGGTTATAGGGTTAATAAATAATAAGGTCAAGATTTGAATCCATGGAGTCTCATTATAGGTATATGTGATTAACTCCTTAGCTCATTGTACCTAAACGCTTGTGAAGAACACAAAAATTTAATGAGCAATTACACGGTAATATAAATATTGTAACAGGGTATAGACAAGGTATAGAGGAACATGAAGGAAAATATTTAATGTAGACCTGTGGACACCGGTCTATATATTCTGTGTATATACATTAGATTAAATTATGTGTATAGAGAGAGGAAAAGAAGCTGTATATATACATACATACACACACACATACACACAGAACACTACATTAGTTCTTAGGTGGTCTTGGTTTATGGTCTTCAATTTGTTTCTATCTTTTGCATAATACCAGTTTTGTATTTAATTCAGTTCAGTCGCTCAGTCATGTCTGACTTTTTGCAACCCCATGAATTGCAGCACGCCAGGCCTCGCTGTCCACCACCAATTCCTGGAGTTCACTCAGACTCACGTCCATCGAGTCAGTGATGCCATCCAGCCATCTCATCCTCGGTCATCCCCTTCTCCTCCTGCCCCCAATCCCTCCCAGCACCAGGGTCTTTTCCAATGAGTCAACTCTTTGCATGAGGTGGCCAAAGTACTGGAGTTTCCACTTTAGCATCACTCCTTCCAAAGGACACTCAGCACCAATCTCCTTTAGAATGGACTGGTTGGATCTCCTTGCAGTCCAAGGGACTCTCAAGAGTCTTCTCCAACACCACATTTCAAAAGAATCAATTCTTTGACACTCAGCTTTCTTCACAGTCCAACTCTCACATCCATACATGACCACTGGAAAAACCATAGCCTTGACTAGACGGACATTTGTTGGCAATGTAATGTCTCTGCTTTTGAATATGCTATCTAGGTTGGTCATGACTTTCCTTCCAAGGAGCAGGCGTCTTTTAATTTCATGGCTGCAATCATGATTGCAGTGATTTTGAATTTCAGTTGAGCTATTTCAAATCCTGAAAGATGATGCTGTGAAAGTGCTGCACTCAATATGCCTGCAAATTTGGAAAACTCAGCAGTGGCCACAGGACTGGAAAAGGTCAGTTTTCATTCCAATTCCAAAGAAAGGCAATGCCAAAGAATGCTCAAACTACTGCACAATTGCATTCATCTCACACGCTAGTCAAGTAATGCTCAAAATTCTCCAAGCCAGAATTCAGCAATGCGTGAACTGTGAACTCCCTGATGTTCAAGCTGGTTTTAGAAAAGGCAGAGGAACCAGAGTCAAATTGCCAACATCCACTGGATCATGGAAAAGCAAGAGAGTTCCAGAAAAACATCTATTTCTGCTTTATTGACTATGATAAAGTCTTTGACTGTGTGGATCACTATAAACTGTGGAAAATTCTGAAAGAAATGGGAATACCAGACCACCTGACCTACCTCTTGAGAAACCTGTATGCAGGGCAGGAAGCAACAGTTAGAACTGGACATGGAACAACAGACTGGTTCCAAATAGGAAAAGGAGTACGTCAAGGCTGTATATTGTCATCCTGCTTATTTAACTTCTATGCAGAGTACATCATGAGAAACGCTGGGCTGGAAGAAGCACAAGCTGGAATCTAGTTTGCTGGGAGAAATATCAATCACCTCAGATATGCAGATGACACCACCCTTATGGCAGAAAGTGAGGAGGAGCTAAAAAGCCTCTTGATGAAAGCCTCTTCACAGAGGAGAGTGAAAAAGCTGGCTTAAAGCTCAACGTTCAGAAAACTAAGATCATGCCATCCGGTCCCATCACTTCATGGGAAATAGATGGGGAAACAGTGGAAACAGTGTCAGTTTTGCATTAAATCCATTTAAAAATGGATATACAAAAAAAAAAAAAGACTGCCCTATCACCAGCAAAATCTTGTTATCTACATTTTCCAACTGAATTCCTGGGGAATATAATAGGCTCAGATAAGTTTACAGTATAAAACATACTTCTAAATAAAACTTCTAAAATTATATAAAGTAGTTTCTTCTAAAATGAAGAGTCCCCTGGACAATAAGATCAAACCAGTCAATCCTAAAGGAAATCTATTCATTGGAATGACTGTTGCTCAAGCTCCAATGCTTTGGCCACCTGATACAAAGAGCCAACTCATTGGAAAAGACTCTGTTGCTGGGAAAGATTGAGGACAAAGCAGAAGGGATCAACTGAGGATGAGATGGTCGGATGGCATCACTGACTTAAAGGACATGAGTTTGAACAAACTCTGGGGGATAGTGAAGTACAGGGAAGCCTGGTGTGCTGCAGTCCAGGTGTCATAAAGAGTAGAACATGACTTAGTGACTGAAGATCAACTAAAATGGAGAAAGCCATTTGATTACAAAGTCATATACAAATATATTGCCCTCACTCAACTGTCTTCTGAATTAACAATATTTACTAGGAAAAATATCCAGAACTTTTGCAAGTCCTATTAATTTTTTAGCAATGGAATTTCAAAATCTTTACAAATGTCTTGCCAAAGTAAAACTCTGGATATGTAACAGCTGTGCTTAATTTTTCAAGTTTGGAAATCCCTACAGTGTTCCCTTGTGGCTCAGATGGTAAAGAATCTGCCTGCAGTGCCACAGACCTGGCTTCAGTCCCTGGGTTGGGAAGATCCCCTAGAGAAGGGAATGGCAACCCACTCCAGTATTCTGGCCTGGAGAATTTCATGGACAGAGGAGCCTTGTGGGCCCCAGTCCTTGGGGTTGTAAAGAGTTGGACATGACTGAGTAACTAACCTGGTTCTAACAGTGCTCCAAAGAGTTTGGCATATTTGTCATCTGTGAGAAGACCCAAAATCTTATTCAACTTCTCAGCATTCTTTGAACCCAAGGAATAAATTACTTCAAGGGGCAATTTTCATCATCCATTCACTGCTTGTGTATTAAGTGCTGACATATAAAAGTAATTCTGCCATTAGGGGAGCCAGATACTTGTGCAGAAAGATAGTCCTTGATTGTTTTAATTTTTTTCAGATCAAGTATCAGTACAGCCTAAGTCTGAACCTCAGTGTCTTCCCAAATGTGCCAGGGAGGAAAGCCTGATGTATAGAGAAAACGTGATGCGGAGGATCAGCCATAGATGCACTGATAAAATAATGCTCTGAGCAAGACTGCTACACTGCACAATTCCAAGAGGCACAAGTCACATTATCACACACACACACACACACACACACACACACACATATATATATACAAAACACTCCCTGGATATAAGCAGTTTATAGCCTGCTTAACCACACCTGGCAGCCCTGACCAGGGCTTCACTTAATGCTCCAAATAATATTCCAATGAGTTCATTTTAGAGACATGAAAACATCAAACAAGATTACTCTTCAGCTTCCAAAGCAGCTGATTTTCAAGATAATGCAGAGAAAGCATATCATTATAAAATTCAAAATTTACATTGCACACCATCAATGATTAGTTTAAGAGGCTTTTTTCTTTCTTTCTTTCTTTCTTTTTCAAAGTAACCATCACTGCTAGGGAACATAGTGCCAAACTTCTGTGAATGATTTCATCTTGCTCTCCAATAAAGCTTTTAATTATGGTTACTTTTTAAAGTGCATTATATTAATTAGCCATTTGCTCAGCAGTCTCCTTGCCAGGGTTCCTTCTTGCAGTTCCCTTGACCCTGTGGCAGGACTTGGCAGTCGCTACAGCAAGAGTTCAGATGTCTGAAAACAGAATTCAATGATCTTTTGCCAACATGAAGGAGATAGATATGAGCATAAGAAAAAACCGCATTGCTCTACAAAACACTGCTTCATTTCTCAAACATAGAGGGAGGGCAGAGAAGACTAAATTGCATTGGGCTGCTTCTCAGGCTCAAAATAGAGGTTTACAAAGCAGTTCCTTTTTTTTATTCAATTCATCATTAGTTTAATATTATTTGGATAGGAAACTGATTTAACTCAATTACCCTTAACTGAATTCAGGGCATTTTAGTCACGCAAACAAGAAAGGCAGTGTAGAGTAGACTGAGAGTTACTGGGGTTGAGGCAGAGAAGAAATATTCTACCCACTCAGCTGTCCATTAGTGCCCTTACTTTTCTCATCCATAATTACATTCTATCTGCAATTTTATTCTCTTCACAGAGTCACATAATCTGACTTCGGGCATTATCTTTTTAAACCCATAACATGCTGGAAAGCCTCATAGTTTCACCAGCCTTACTGAAAATTCTGGACGTTTCTTCCCCAACTATTTCCTCTTAATTATGATTGAAAAGCCCAATTCAGGTGCCTAAAAATTTTGGTTTTTCAGTAGCATCTCCTCCTTATATTGCACAAGTATGAGTTTGTTACGGAAAATTTGGCTACAAGAGAGAAACACACACACACACACACACACACACACACACACACACACATCATGGAAGCATTAAGAACCTGGGAGGCAAGACCACTTCAGGGGCCAAATTTGATATCAGTTAGCATTACTCGGAAAAGCAAAGTTCATCATCTGCCTTGCTCAGTTCTGGCAGCCATCCCCAATACTATCAAGTTTTCTCTTTTGCATCTTTCCATTCTACTTTCCCTACACCCAGAAGGTGACATTTATAATCAAGGCATAAGACAGCTAATCATCTCCAAGATAAAAGAGCTGAATCTCCTGGTTTCATGCTGTGGAGTTATTCTAGGTAATTTATTTATTTACAACATTGGCTAATAAAGCCTTAAATGTGTGAAGCACTTACCCAGATATCACCATAGAATTCTGTGGGGATGGGTGTAACTCAGAAGGGGCATCTTGGTAGAATCTCAAACATATTTTTTTAAAAATATGGGCTATTAAATAAGGTGAGAGAAATAATATACACCAAGCACTTTTTCTTTTGCCAAACCATTCTGATTTGTGCCATTGCCAAATTGATGATGGCTTTTCTGGGGGGGGAAAAAAAAAGAAAGCAAGCTTGCTCATTTTGAGATAGTCTCAATATTTTAAGCATAGATTTCAGAAATGAACTGCATAAATGACCCTGCACATAGATAGAAGCAGAAAGAAGGAAAATGGACTATGGTTCCATGGAAGGCTACTCCAAGCTAGTTCTTGTGCTCAGACGTTCCCAGGAAGGGGAGCCTGCTGGGTGGCCTTTGACAGAGCCTGCTGGGTGGCCTTTCCTTGGTGTTAGCACTCAGAGCTATTGAACATGGACTAATACTCTCCATTGTGCAATATAATGTCATTTTTCTCTAACTTGTTTTGATCACAGACAGGCTAGACAATTTCTACACTAGGAATGAGTATAGATAATAAGAGGAAAATGCCTTGTATTGAAAAGTGGCACACGTTTACAAACAGCTTATTACAAATGGTCGTTTGCCCTATCCTCTAACAAATGTGTAAAGGAATAATTGTTAATTCCATTTTTAAAATGAGGAGACTGTGTCTTGAAGAGGTGAAAAGGTTGGCTCAGTTCAGTTCAGTTCAATTCAGTCACTCAGTCGTGTCCAACTCTTTGCCACCCCATGAATCACAGCATACCAGGCCCCCATGTCCATCACCAACTCCCAGAGTTCACTCAGACTCATGTCCATCGAGTTGGTGATGCCATCCAGCCATCTCATCCTCTGTCGTCTCCTTCTCCTCCTGCCCCCAACTCCTCCCAGCATCAGAGTCTTTTCCAATGAGTCAACTCTTCGCATGAGGTGGCCAAAGTACTGGAGTTTCAGCTTTAGCATCATTCCTTCCAAAGAAATCCCAGGGTTGATCTCCTTCAGAATGGACTGGTTGGATCTCCTTGCAGTCCAAGGGACTCTCAAGAGTCTTCTCCAACACCACAGTTCAAAAGCATCAGTTCTTCAGTGCTCAGCCTTCTTCACAGTCCAACTCTCATATTCATACATGACTCAGTGGCAAGGTAGAAGCTTAAATGCAAGGATTTTATTTTTAAGTCCAGTGTTGGTTTAATCCACTGCAAACCTGTATTCTTTCACGAAACCTTAAAATAATCCTATATAAGTGCTTCCTAAAAACATTCTAATGACCTCAAAGAAAAGAGATAATAGATTATATACTAAAATTAGGTTATGATTTTCATGCCTTTCTGGGGAGCTCTTTTATTGTTTAATAGGATCATAGAGAAACTAGAAGAGTCATAAAACAGAGGACAATTCCCTGGAATCAAAGAATACAATTAGGCTAATCTGTTTTTACTGCACCAAAATATATCTTATGAACAAATAGCTGCTGAGCAGAAGCTGTATTTGTGTTAATAATATACACAGGCACACTCAAATTGTGACGAACATAACCAAGTCTTTGTAGTCACTGGAGTATGTAGGGCAGTGAAAGTGAAGCTCATTGACAAATGTGGTTTGGTTTTCGCCCAGATTTCTCAATTTCCTTATTTTAAAAAGATGTTATTGGATATCTTGTGTTTTTAAATGGCCATAAAAGATTCTCTTTCCTTGCACAATTTTTTTTCTTTGCATAAAAAGATATTTATTTTAATTAATTGATTTCACTCTACTCACATTTCAAATTCCAATGCTTCAATTCTAGTCAACTATCACCTTGATCAATGACACTTAGATATTTATCTTTAGTGCTCACATCCCTTGTCCATTTCTTTCTTGGACTTCTTAGTCATTGATTTATCTCTGAAACATTTTTCAAGACTGTTCATATTAGCCTGCTTTCCTAAAATTCCTGAACACTTCTTACTTGAATAGCAAAAATCACTTAGAGCTCCTGTTTCCACCTCTATTTCTTCCATTATAAAGATAGGACCTATCTTTTGTCAAAAACTAATAAACAGAAACCTTAGTTAAATAGAGTCGAGGACCAGAGAGGCAGCTCTCATGCCCTACCACTTTGTGGAGCCCAACAGGGAAATGAAAGACTTCTCGCCTGGCCAGAACTCAGTCAATGAGAGACTATCACAACTAAGCCAATGAAAAGTCTTGGACTCTTTGTTTAATATAATTTCTCCAACTTTCTTTTCCACTCTGTAAATTAGTTTTCATTTTTGCTAGGGGACTGCACATGCCTTGATATGGATATAGACCTCAAATTGTAACACTTTGCTAATCCTGAATAAACCATTTTTGCTGGAGAGATAATTGGTAGTCTATTTGATTTATGTGAACACTTTCTAAAATGTAAATATAATATGATAATCTTTTATTGAAATGTCTAATATCTTAATAAAGAATTTAAAATATAAAATATTTATCAGATAATATTAAATAAAATATTAAAAATGTTCTCTGCAGTATAGACTAATTAGGTAAATATTATGTAAGCATGTAGGCAACAACACACAAATTCCTCAGGAGTTGTGTATTAATGTGGACACAAAATATATTGCATTGATATCTTTATTTTTGTGTAACTTTAAAATTATGTGTATGTTAGTTGCTCAGTCAATCTGATTCTTTGCAACTCCATGGACTGTAGACTACCACGCTGTTCTGACCATGGAATTCTCATTCTTTTCTCCAGGGGATCTTCTTGACCCAGAGAGTGAACCTGTGTTTCCTGCATTGCATCTGAGCCACCAGGAAAGCCCACTTTAAAATTATCAATAAATAATAAAAATATATATTCAATAATTGTGCCACCTAACTTTACTTTTCACTTTCATGCATTGGAGAAGGAAATGGCAGCCCACTCCAGTGTTCTTGCCTGGAGAATCCCAGGGACAGGGGAGCCTGATGGGCTGCCATCTATGGGGTCGCACAGAGTCGGACATGACTGAAGCGACTTAGCAGCAGCAGCATATTTAGTCCAATTACATTGACACAGCACAGAAAATTCTTTCAAAACTGAATTCAGTTTTCCCTAGAAAAAAGTTTTTTAAAAAAATTGTCTCTAGGCATACACTGCTATTCAACCTCTTAAAATTGCACTTTAGTTCCTTTTCCATATTGCCTCCCTATGTGCCTACTTGGTACATAGATCCCATTTTTCAATGCTTGTCTTTTATTTCTGTCCTAGATCCTACCCAAATTTTCCAGGCAATAAGGTTCTTTATCATTTATGTTTCTAATGCTCTGCTCAACCACAAAAGAAAGAAATACTGCTTTTTGCCAAGACACAGATGGGCCTTGAGGGCATTATGTTAAGTAAGTCAGCTAGAGGAAGAGAAATACTATAGATTCTACTGATACGTGGAATCTTAAAAAAAAAAAAAAAAACCAACTTGTGGATACAGAGAGTGAATTGGTATTGCAACAGGCAGGGATGAGGGTGGGGAAAATGGATGAAGAAGGTGAAAACATAGACTTCCAGTTATAAGATAAATCAGTTCTGGAGATATAATGTACAGCAAGGTGGCTAGAAATAACAATAGTGTTATTTGAAAGTTGTTAAGAGAGTAAATCTTAAAAGTTCCCATACAAGAAGAAAAATTAACTATGTGAGGAGATTGATGCCAGCAAACTTACTGGATACACATTTTGCAATATATACATGTATCAAAGAAAGTTGTGCATATTGGATTAATACAATGTTAAATGTCAATTATTACCTCAGTAATACAGGGGAAGAAAAAGTCTTTGACATACTAAGCCCATCACTTAACCTCCTTGAAATTAAAGATCTTAACTTTTCATTTCTGAATATCTCTTTTAATTGATTAACTCCTCTAGAAGTTAATGGAGAAGGAAATGGCAATCCACTCCAGTATTCTTGCCTGGAGAATCCCATGGACAGAGACGCCTAGTAGGTTACAGTCCACAGGGTCGCAAAGAGTCGGACACGACTGAGCGACTTCACCTCACCTCTAGAATACTTCTTTTCTCTCTGAGTGACCCATTATCCCTCTTAACCCCAGCCTCCGTTTATAGCTGGAGAAGGAAAGGGCAACCCACTCCAGTATTCTCTGCTGGAGAATCCCAGGAATGGGAGAGCCTGCTGAGCTGCTGTCTATGGGGTCACACACAGTCAGACACAGCTGAATTGACTTAGCAATGGCAGCAGCAGTGTATAGCATCACATCTAGATTGGAACTGAAGCTGGAGATTTTCCCTGAAATTATGTATTTCATCAGAGTTATAATGGTTATAAGTAGAAACAGAAACAACACCATTAAAAAATATAACAGAACCCAAGTAAAGTTTTTACTTCTGGTCCATTCTAATGTGCAGAAGAGCTAAACTTGGAGAAACTTTTCATTTCTTATTATGTGAAATAGTTACTAGTTCTCATAGATATCACAGAACTACAATGAAGACACATGAAAGCCAAGAATCCAATTAATAGTCCCTAGTCATGTCCAGCTATAATAAAAAAAACATGGCTTTCCTTCTTGAAGGACTATTCTGGGTCTTTTGCAAATTTAAAAAGTGCTCAGTATTAGTGTGTGTCTCTTCATTTGTGCTCCATAAATATTATGTGTTATTATACTTATTATTAGGTGTCTGGAGAAGGAAATGGCAACCCACTCCAGTGTTCTTGCCTGGAGAATCCACAGATGGGGGAGCCTGGTGGGCTGCTGTCTATGGGGTCGCACAGAGTCGGACATGACTGAAGCGACTTAGCAGCAGCAGCAGTAGTATGTCATCAAATGCTTTCTCTGAACATATGATAATAATTGTTGAATCATTGTTCTGAGTTACTCAATTTCAAAGACAGATAACCTCGGCTCAAATCCTTATATGAGCCATCATCCTATAGCAGAAACTCATCCTATATATTTTGCTTTAAAGTTAATAGAAAAAATCACCTTCTTGAAAGATAATTTTTGAGCTCAACTTTATTCAGTGTTCCCATCTGGATCTATATTATTTTATTTGCTTCTGTAAGGGTTATATGCTGCAATAAGCAAACCATGAGGTAAAGTTGAATTTGATAATTGTACTCTATTTTCTTTAAAAAGCAAAACATAATTGTTTACTGAAAAAGTTCAATAAAAGTTAAAAATGAAAAAAAAAAACTCAGAACACATTAAGGAATATAATGAAGCACATTTTCACAACATGAGAGAACTAGGTTTGGTTTGGATATCAGTTATAAATGCATTATTAAAAAAAAACAGCTTAATAATAAACTCAAAGCTCTAATCAGTGGTAAGTCCTTAGCTAGCATGGATTTTTATTGTTTATGAAAAAATAATGAAATAAGAAATGATCTGGTTAGACTGGAGTCTGCCTAGTTTTCCAAAAAATATGATTTGGGATCTTAAATTTTTGGATTCTATTCTAAGTAAGAAAATTAGGTTTTCGACCCTTCACTTGGGTTGTGGAAAGTTCTTACACATTTTCCTTATGAAACTCATGAAGAAATCAAATGAAAATAAATTAACTAAGCTAATGCATGTGAAACTGGATGCAAAGTTTATGTTAATTGACAGTTTCAGATAGTATTTACTAAAAGCCTTGCTTTTAACTTGGTCACAACTACAGTAATTTTAATTATTTTCTACTGTTAGGTTATTAACTTAATGTGTATTTGAAATATTGGCTAATTTCCTTCAATGTTAATTATATATTTCCTTTGCCTCTCATTATGTATACAAAGAAAGAACACATGTGAATATGAATGCATAGCATGAAAATGAAGATGGCACAAGGGAAGTAAACTAGGAATGTGGAGCACTAATTGTCATAATAACAGACTTACTTTAGGTACATTGAGGCCTTTTCTTTCTTTCTTTTATTTTACCAGTACTTGCCTTGTTTAACAACAGGAAAATTTTTACATTATCTCAAAAATATTAGTCTTTGAGTTTTCTCAGCCAGACAATCCTGCAGTCATAAGCCATATTTCTTGGAGGCTCCAAGGCCAGATCAGAAAAACTTACCTGAATGATGTGTGTTAGTCGCTTAGTCATGTCTGACTCTTTGCAACCCCATGGACTGTAGCCTACCAGGCTCCTCTGTCCGTGGAATTCTCCAAGAAAGAACACTGGAGTGGCCTGCCATTTCCTTCTCCAGGGGATCTTCCTGACCCAGGGATCAAAACAGGGTCCTCTGTTTTGATTGCAGACAGATTTTTCACCACCTAAGCCACCAGGGAATTTAATGATAGCCTGTCTTTTTGTATGCTAGGTGATTCTGTCTTAGGCAGAACTCTACAGCACGATCTTTGTGCCTCCATCTATAAGGGAAATCTAATGTACTCTTTGACCTAGCTGAAGTACACAGAATCAAGAAAACGCATTGTGATCTTAACAAACTTAGGTAGTGGTATGATTTCAAAGCACTTTTGCCACACATAATCTCTCAATAAGTGATAATGAGAATTACAATGATTTGACCATAACTTGGGCTGAAGTGAAGTGTTAGTTGCTCAGTTGTGTCTGACTCTTTGTAATCCCATGGACTTGTAGACCCCAGGATCCTCAGTCCACAGAATCCTCCAGGCAAGAATACTGGAGTGGGTAGCCATTCCCTTTTCCAGGGGGTCTTCTGACCCAGGGGTTGAGTCTGGGTCTCCTGTATTACAGGTAGGTTCTTTACCATCTGAGTCTCCAGGGAAGGCCAAACCAAAATAAGTGATAAGTTATTGCTGTGGGATACACACACTTTTATAGTCACACTCTTTTCATCTCTGCTGTCTCCCCTTATGTTTCCTTTTCA
Organism: Aepyceros melampus; assembly: GCA_006408695.1. Taxonomy (NCBI): domain Eukaryota; kingdom Metazoa; phylum Chordata; class Mammalia; order Artiodactyla; family Bovidae; genus Aepyceros; species Aepyceros melampus. The sequence continues at coordinate 59,519 of SJXQ01009155.1, forward strand.
AGCACTGTGCTAACATCACTCAGTTTCACATACAGTTTGCACTGAACCTTTTCTTTCTTCCTTCCAATGTATTATGTTACTTCAGCAGCAGCATCACTATCAGATGTCAAGTACCTACTACATACAGGGGTTTCCAAATGACAGAATAAAATGGGTTTGAGGGGAAATCCACTTTTCTCCCATAAGTTCAGAAGTGTGTGTGTGTGTGTGTGTGTGCGTGTGTAAATCACTCAGCTGTGACCAACCCTTTGCAATCTCATAGACTGTAGCCCACCAGGCTCCTCTGTTCATGGGGCTCTCCAGTCAAAAAATACTGGAGTGGGCAGTCATTCCCTTACACAGGGGATCTTCCCAACTTGGGGACTGAACCTGGGTCTTCTGCATTGAAGGCAAATTCTTTACCATCTGAACCACCAAAGAAATCCTAGTGACTCCTTATAGAAGTGTTTAATCATTATGAGTCACAGGAAATCCTCTTAAAAATGAGCCCATTAAAAAAGAAAATAATATGTTATACCTCCCTTTTCTATGGCCAAATATTAATGACACCATGTCTTCCTCTTCCTCACTACAAGCAGATTGACAGATCTATTCCTTCTTGAGAGGCACGTGCAGTACACCTTTCAACAATCAAGTTCTATGTACCCATATTTTCTAGTGCACTTTTTCTCTTTCTTACTGTTCTTATAAGATGGGGGAACATTTCTCATTTTAACTATGATGATCTTCACAGTTTATAAGAGCTATCTGACATGTTTTAAAAGTCAGCAATAAAGTGTACAATGTGTTATTTTTAACAAAATGCATTCCTTTACGCAGAGCAACAACAGCACTTCAGGGAAGTTTATTCCAATTTCTTTACCAGATATCTCCCACACTAATAAACATTCAGCTTTTCACAAGCAAAGGCTGTTCTTCAGATGTACAGTCACAGGCACTCTGAAGAGATTCTTCTCAATAGCTAATCAAAGAGTACTCTCTGTGATATCAAGATATTTTAATTTGATCCATTGACTACCTGATATTTTTAAATGGTCTCTCTCTTTTTTTTAACCTAATTATCATTATCGCCAGAGAGTTTGGTTCTTTCTTCCCTTTCTAAACTATCACTACATTCTACCTTATTTTCTTTTCATGGAGTTTCCTAAGCAGCTACATCTTCCTAAATGCACTTATTCCAGCAGACTGAGAGGAAGGGAATCTAAAAAAACCTGCATGAGGACACAAAGTGTCTTGGGAGGATGACAGAAATACCACTTGAAAGAAAGCCAAACACTTGATCTGTGAGTGCACTTTAAAGGTGTCAAGGTCATAAAAAAACAAGGACAGGCTGAGGAACTGTTACAGACTAGAAAAGGCTAAGGAGAAATCACAACAACATAATCCTGGAACAAAAAAAGGGCCCACAGTGGCAAAAAATGGAGAAAGTCACATCAGGTCAATACAGTAATAGTTATTATACCAATGTTAATTTTCTGTTCCTACCACTATGCTGTGGTTGCACTAAGATGTTAACATTAGGGAAGTCAGTGAGGTGAGGACAATAGGAAATTATTTAGGCTTTATTTTTGCAGCTTTTCTGTATTTTTTTATCAGTTCAATTTTTAAAATAAATAAATCAATTAAAAAAAAAAACCTGAAAGCCTATGAAAACGCCAAGGAAATTTTGGTTGAAGCTTAACTTACAGAGAAACTGGAGAATCTAGAGAGAGAAATGATTAGACATATATGTGGAAAATCAAACTTTACTTTGTAGCAGAGCAACCTAAATGAACCATCTAATGAGTTCTGGAGAAACAGCGGAGTAAAGGGCCAGGCCTAGAAAGACAGAGAGCAGGAATCACGATGCTTCATGACGTTCTTCACCATTCCCAGCAACAGAGGAAAGAAAACAAGCTTGAGTAGGCAGCAAGCCATCTGCTGCCATTCTGTGAGTGCCTCTTCTCCTTCCGCCAGCATTTAGTTTACACTTCTTAAAGGAAAAATGTGCAGTTTGTCACTACTATAGAGTGTCTTTTATTAAGAGTGCTTGATGCACCTACCAATATTAATGTTTATGGAGATAAAAAGTATTCCTCTTTCAGAATCTCAGATATAACAACAAGATGAAAAAAATAATCTACTAATTCACACAAATTGTTCTGCACAGTGATGACCTAGATTGCAGAGAAAGATTTTGAATATCCTCTATTAGAAGTGATAAAATATGAGTATCTAAGAAAAGTTTTAGTTGTTAATAGTATATTGAGTTTACTTAGCATAGCAGATATTCTAAGTGTTTCAAAATACATTATAGTATCATGACATCCTTATAAAATATCAATATATCTAATTTTTCATATGAAAAAAGTAAAATTTCACAAGGTATATTAATTGCACAATCTACATATGGCAGCAACTGACATTTGGCTTGAGTGCAGAGGAGCTCCACAGGCATGGTAAACAGATAGTCTGTGACCCTGGGAGGGAGGAAGCTGATAAGCAGCTCTGATCTGGCTGTCATGTAGGGCTGCAGGCCTGATGTGATCATATCTGCCAGTTTTTCAGGAGGAAATAGAAGTTTCATCAAATAAAATTTTGTCAGCCAAAAACTGAGTGTCTTGTTTCTACTCCAATTCAGGTGGTAACGGAATTTTGGAAATATATTTCTAGATATAATACTACACTAATTTTCTCATCAACTCTCACTTGAAGACTAAAAGGTGGAATAAATTTGTGACATTTTACTATATCTATTGTAAAGTATAAACATTTTACATCATATAACTCTTATGTAATATTGCTTAATATTTAAAGATTTAAAAACTTAATTTTTTAAAAGAGTGCTGTGCCTGCCAAATTTTGTGGATTTACCAAAATATTTGAACTGTACCTTTTGTGAAAATTCCTGAGAATTTTTAGAGGAAGAGAAAAAAAGAAACTCTTGAATAATTTATCTCTCCAATATGTTATTGTTTTGTTATTAGAATCAAGTAAGAAAATGCATGTGGAAGGGATATTTATAAACTGCTCTACAAAGATAAGAATTATTACATTTGTATTTTATTTTACTTTATGAAAAAATGTTTGTCCTGGAACTTTTATCCTGGCACTCACAAACAATCATAGTATCCTATCACAGTTGAATAAAAGAGTGTATGCAGGACTGAGTTCACTTCTACGGATTTTTACCTTCTTGCTTACAATAATGTTCTATGTAAGAAACGAGTATAATGAAATAGATAAAATTTAGCCTTCAAGTCAGAACTGATAAAGAACTTAATGCATGTAGTATGAACATGTATTTCAGAAATAACCTTGTCAAATATCAGAATAGAAAAAAATAAGTTTTTTCCACCAACTAGTTAATTTGCTGTGAGATAAAATTAATAACTATATAATTCTTCAGTTCAGTTCAGTTCAGTCGCTCAGTCGTGTCTGACTCTTTGCAACCCCTTGAATCACAGCACACCAGGCCTCCCTGTTCATCACCAACTCCTGGAGTTTACTCAAATTCATGCCCATCTAGTTGGTGATACCATCCAGTCATCTCATCCTCTGTTGTCCCCTTCTCCTCCTGCTCCCAATCCCTCCTAGCATCAGAGTCTTTACCATTGAGTCAACTCTTCACACGAGATGGCCAAAGTATTGGAGTTTCAGCCTCAGCATCAGTCCTTCCATTGAACACTCAGGGCTGATCTCCTTTAGAATGGATTGGTTGGATCTCCTTGCAGTCCAAGGGACTCTCAAGAGTCTTCTCCAACACCACAGTTCAAAAGCATCAATTCTTCAGTGCTCAGCTTTCTTCACAGTCCAACTCTCACATTCATATAGACATATCACTTCCCAAATGCATGGGAATACCAGAAAGCTAATGAAGAAAACTAGGCAAATATGTATGTCATTGTATTTCTTTACACAGCAAGGGTAAGGAATAGGGACTTATTTTGTAGATATAAACTTAAATAAATAGCTCTGGGGCCAAACCATAGTCCCTTACAGCTCACAGGATGTCTCATGATGAACTCCTGTTTTTACCCCTAAGAGAAGAGAATGTGACACAGGTTTTCATTCCCAATTTTTACAGAGCTTTCCACTGAGACTTTAGAGCCAGACTGACTAGATTCTGAGTTCTGTCATTTACTGTTAGAATGTGCAAATTATTTAATTTTCTTATTGTCAGGTTCTTGATACATAAATGTCTGGTATTAAAAAGTACTTACCTTTTAGATAAGGAACACCTAAGACTGACTCCAATTTATTAACAAAGAGTAATTTTTAGATTTTGTGCTCTCAAGGAAGATAACTATTTTTCAAACATAAAAAGGGATTCTACTCTGCATTGTCTGCTGCTGTATGTTATTTTGACATACAAGAAATATTCATTGTGTGGGTTTTGATAGTATTCAAGAGAGATTTATTATTCTCTTGACTTCAGTTTTAGAAAGAGCTAATTTAATATATATGTATAAATTATATGCTAAGAAATAAACATTAATAAATTATATATGTAACTTTCAATGTCCCAGTTTGTTTTATTTCCCACAATGTAATTGTTATTATTTAAAACTATTCTCTGTTACACAAATTGGAGTGTATTTTAGATTCTAATAGAAATATCTGTTAGCAGATACTTAGGAATCTGACTGTGTGCCAGGCACTGGGCTAATTATCATACATAACATTGTGTCGGTAAGGAATAAAAGTAGAAACTTTGGAGTAGACATCCTGAGTTCAAATTTCAGCTCAGCTAATTTCTAGCTAAGTGAATAAGGGGAAATTATGTAACCTCTCTGTGTCTCAGTTTGCACAACTGTAATATGGATCTCATATACAGCTGTTAAAAGGATTAACTAATTATAGCTTTCAGGTCAGTGCCTGGCATATAGAAAACACAGAATTAGTAATTATTAGTATTAAATATTTTGACACTTCTGTTTTATTTTTTTCAGAATCACTATAGTAAGCCTAAATAGCAAAACTGGCTATGAGAAGACCTGAATTTCAAATTCTAATATTTGTTGTTACCTTGGTTGAGTCATATGAAGTCACTGAGCTTTAATTACTTATCTGTAAAACATGCCAACAAGATTTGACTAATGACCTACTATTATTGTTAAGTAGAATAATGTAACAGAATTCCTCAAAAGGTATAAAACCATAATGAAAATACAAGCATCTTCTTACCTAAACACAGAAAAAAAATGAATATTTATTATATCTTGCCTTTTCTTTTACAACATTTCCCTCAGTCCACTCTAACCCCACCCAATAGAGTGTTTCAAAACTATAATCCCAAATGGCAATGGTTTCTATGTGTGTTTGAAGATACAATGTACCAAACAAGAAATAGCTAAAGGAGCTGCTTTCTAAAAGAGCAAAGTATAATCTGGAACAAGTTCTTCTATGTGCAAAAATCAACTTAGAAAATATGCATTTTCTAATTCATAAGAAGAAAACAATGACAGCATTTTCTCAAGACTGAGACTTTCTTTTGTTTATTTTTTTCCTTGTCTTTCCTACCTGCCTGTTCTTTATCTGCTAGGGAACCTAAAAGTGACAAAATGAATTGTTGAGTATCAAACGCATATTAATTAAAAGCCTCAGACTCAGCTATCCTTTTTCCTTGGCAGCATCTTTTCTGATTGATACATGTACCTGTGGTTTTGCTCTTTATTTTGTTGATAAAATATCATTTTTCCTGCTATTTAGTGGTTATGACACGGTGGAAATCTTTCAGGGTAACACATTGTCCAAGGAGAATCACTTATATGGTATTTCCCACACTAGGCAGAAGAACTTTTCAGTAATCAGGTAGGATTTTACCAAACCAAGTAGAGACTTGTGAAAATAATTGGACATACTCTTTCCATGAGATAGAGATTTTTTAAATTGATTATAATGTACATTATATAGTTACCTAATAATTTTTCCAGCAACTCTGGAAACCATATATTGGTCTGATTAAAAAACAAACAAACAAACAAAAAAAACTTAGTGACTGAAATTCACTAATGGGAATCAATATGTGACTAGTTATCAGATATAACTAAAACAACTTTTCTCTTATTTTACAGTAGAGAAGAAAAATTCTGCTGATAAGTCAGACTTTATTTGAGTTTTCAGTAGACACCTGTGATTGGATGATGTTTTGTATTTAAACTTTGCTTTCTAATTCTTATAAATTTTTTCTTACTATGTTCTCCAAAAAGTAGAAAAATGTGGAATTTTTCTTTGGATGCTCTAGGCTGATAAAATATGAAATTTCTTTGAAGTTTTCTGTTTCATTTTTTTAAAGTTGTGTGAACTTCACATTCTGTTTCTTAATATAGGTGAAACTGTTTTAAAAGAAAAAGATATAAAAATAAAAATAATAAAATTAATAGTAATGTATAGGACACTGTCTAGTAATGTATATAAGGAAGATGTTTATCAACAAAGACAGTGTTTCAAATTTTTATGTCTATACAAATCTCCTAGTAATTCTGTTATGATATAGATTCAAATCCAGTTGTCTTGAGAAGGGCCTAATATTCTGCATTTCTGAAGGCTCCTGTGTGAGGAGATGCTGCTGGTCTCCAGACTATGTTCTGGGTAGCAAAGTTTTAAAGGGACAACTGAAAAAAAAAAAATCCAGATGAGTCTCATGTAGACTTATTACAGAGGTGTGAAATTCTCATCAAGTAGAAATATAAAGGTAATGAATATGAGTAGTGATTTTTAAATTAGAAACAAAACATAAAAATTCCTCATTTCAATTAAATTGTAGCTACCTAAATAATTACTCATGGCCAGGCTGCAACAATGGAGGAGCAGCTGAGAGGAGCTACCCCACACCCAAGGTCAGGGGCAGTGGATGAGAGGAGCGACCCCACGTCCAAGGAGCAGTGGCTGTGTGGACACAGGAGGGCCAAGATGAGCTAATCCATGTTCAAGGTCAGGAGGGGCACTGGTGAGGAGATACCCTCATCCAAGGTAAGGAGCAGCTGCTGCGATTTGCTGGAGCAGCTGTGAAGAGATACCCCACGTCCAAGGTAAGAGAAACCCAAGTAAGATGGTAGGTGTTGCGAGAGGGAATCAGAGGGCAGACACACTGAAACCATACTCACAGAAAACTAGTCAATCTAATCACACTAGGACCACAGCCTTGTCTAACTTAATGAAACTAAGACATGTCCTGTGGGGCCACCCAAGACAGGAGGGTCATGGTGGAGAGGTCTGACAGAATGTGGTCCACTGGAGATGGCAATGGAAAACCACTTCAGTATTCTTGCCTTGAGAACCCCATGAATAGTATGAAAAGGCAAAATGATAGGATACCAAAAGAGTAACTCCCCAGGTCATTAGGTGCCCAATATGCTACTGGAGATCAGTGAAGAAATAACTCCAGACAGAATGAAGGGATAGAGCCAAAGCAAAAACAATACCCAGTTATGGATGTGACTGGAGATAGAAGCAAGATCCAATGCTGTGAAGAGCAGTATTGCATAGGAACCTGGAATGTCAGGTCCATGAATCAAGGCAAATTGGAAGTGGTCAGACAAGAGATGGCAAGGGTGAACGTCGACATTCTAGGAATCAGCGAACTAAAATGGACTGGAATGGGTGAATTTAACTCTGATGACTATTATATCTACTACTGCAGGCAGGAATCCCTCAGAAGAAATGGAGTAGCCATCATGGTCAACAAAAGAGTCC